>JAQIXS010005038.1:0-13562 GCA_034700785.1 Rossiulus vilnensis
ATTCCAAATAATATAATTCTGAATTAATACTAGAGAATAAAAAAAACTTCGCTATACGTTTTTGGAGCAAATCTAAAATTACTAGAGATTTGGTAATAAATTACTGTATTTGCGTAGTGCACATGGGTTTTGAACGTTATACATGCATGTTGCGCAACGTAAGTGGGTTTTACCTTTAATAAAGTAGGGCCTATGTTCAGTTACTAAAGGGACAAACGTTATCTTCTTCTTTCCCGAAACGTAAAACGCACTGTGCAAGTTACGCAACTCAGCATAAGGGTATCCGGTTTGAAAGCACAGTTTTGTATACAGTAATCTGATCTTCCATTATTATGTTTGTTTAGACGCTCGCATTTATACCACGCTTTGCAAACTGCGGTTCTAAATGGCATTGCTATTCATTTACTGAACCTTTCATTCCGTCATCGTGAAAATGTCAGCATTTGTTTTAAGAACGAGAAGTACAGTACTGGCCACAAATTAAGCAGAAAAAGATTTCATAATTCGACGGCTTTTTTGACGTGCAATTATTTCCAAGTCTTTAAATTTCTTCATATTTTTCCATTACATGCGAAATAGAGAATTTAACGGCAATTAAATGAAATACTAATTACCAACGTTCTTTCTGAGCCTTTATTATCGTACTTTAAGCAATTGGTTTTGAACTCCATCTAGAGGCAACTTGAGAAAGCTTTAGAAGGTAGATAAAAGGTTACATAACACCGTATTTTCTCAGAGAAAACTCAAACTGAATCCCAGATAATGATTGTTCTCATTATTTGTGAAGAATCTCACACACAAGTACCGTTTTAGAGGGGCAATTGAGCTTTTCAAACACTCCATAAAATTGGAACTCTTAGTAATTCTTACATAAGAAATAGTTGAAAACATCAAAAAGTGTAAAGAATGGGTATGATCGTTACTTACCCATTCCTTAAGACCCACCTGGGCGACTTTCTCACCGACGTGAGTTTTGTTGATGCTCGAAGATTGCATATCACGTAAAATGTACTTGCTGGCCGAGGACGAATGACTGTTGTCTTTGTAACGTCCACCCCCTTCCTGAGTCACATTACTTAAACTGGGCGATTTCGCACGGGCATTTACACGATACCGGGATAAGTCCGATTCGGACGACACATTTGGCAGCACTTTTACAACACTGTTACCTATTCAAAGAGCAAAAAACATACGGAAATAAATAAGGGACTTTATAACATTTGAACAACGAGTTCGCATATTTCGTTGTGGAGACACGTGCAAACCTCTATTAGCTGTTAGCTTCAAAACGCAAAGCCTTTCTTTTTCGTATATTCATCTACATGTACGGATATTATATTTGCTTTGCAAAGCATTTCCTAATTTAGACTTAAACATTATGTTGCCAATTCCTTCCAATTTGCTACACACGATTAGTCAAACCCTTCTCAGTTATCAACAATTTTAATGTAAAATGTTGAACTGGCATTTTGGTTACTTACAGGGGCGGTAAACAGCATTTTATATAAGAGCGAACATTAGTAGAATAAGTCTAAAATAAATTATGTCATTAGAAAATTCAGCATTTCTGTTACGTAAACGTATTACGGGATTCACTACTATGACCATTATTTGACCTCTAGGTTATTGGTTAGAAATAATAGTCCTGAATTGTGCATACATGCAATTATCAACATTCAGAAAGTACTCGGCATAGAACCCACTGCGGCTTAATTCTCAACAGTAATTGATTTTTGTGCTGACTTCAGATACAAATAAGTGTGTAACTACTCCTATTTGCCCTAATTAACACGTAGCTAATCTGCAGAAAGTAATCTACATGTAGTGCTCTAAAATATATACAATTTTATGGAGTGCTCTTAAGCAATGCAGATTGTTCGTATTAACTTTAGACACCTCTTATTCTTATAAATAGAAGAACAATATTTTATCAATTTATAAATACTATTCATTTCAAAAAATTGTGAAATTTAGTCACGAAGTAGCTACACTGCACAACGTAAAGGCGATAAATGCACTATTTGTTATCTTACTGATCACTAACTGCCCCCTAAAAATCATACATATTAGCGTGCATCCGCCGACAATGGCAGGCAAACCATGCGAATATAAGTGTTGTCAATGTTTGCCCACTATTTAGGGGCATAACACATTTTAAAAGAATCGAAGTCTGTAATCGTAAACTATGAGAACGTACAACTGCTGCAACTGTTGTAAATATTCTTAAATATCTAAGATTGGATAGGCACCTTGATGTTGTTTGGTGAAAGTATGCTGGTTGAACGCTTAAATAGAACATGGTACTTGCGTTGTAGTACATTTTTAAAAAAAATCATTACATTATTTCCGCAGCATTAATTTCGATATTTCTTGCCACAACATAAGATCGTTTCAAGCATTTTCACCCCATTTGCGACGATTTCATCCACTCTCTGTATGAAACAAACAAGAATCCTTTCTTGTTGCACTTTTGTACCCGCACTGAGACTGCAATTCAAGTGCAATTGATGAAATACAAACAACAAAATGCGAATATTAATATACATTATCTAGTAGTTATTTTCATCTATAAAGAGTGTGGTTACACAGTTAAGCACACAAAATGTACCAACTTTCGTAATAAACTACCAATCTTAACCTGCTTTAAAGCCTTTAATAATATTTGAATGGCTTCAGTCTCATTATTTTTGCACTTAGTTTCGGAAATATCCCTTCCTAAACTTGGACGTTTGAACGGTTTTCAAATTGAGTTTTATTTTTCTTTATTATCTTCAGTTTTTCTGCTTTGAAAGCAAGGTAATTTATAAATTGCACGAAAAATCATTTTATATAATGGAAAACTGGTTGTTTGTTTACACATGTTTTACAGTAAATTTTAAATTATAGAGATACAGTTAACGTCACGTACAGATTCAAAGATCTAAAGATTTTCTATAACAAAGATGATTTAGGAACACGTTTATTGATTAAAAATCGACAAGGAAGCAGCGCTCATCTGATCTCATAGATTTCTGTATTTGAGGACTTTAAACTACATTTCTTAGAAATTGTGCATAGGTGGAAGAAAAAAGCGACTAACGCTCCGAGAATTGTATTCTATAAAGTATTTTAAAACGTCGCCATGACAACGAATATAAAGGAATCGAAGAGCCTAAAAAGCCTCTTAAGTTTTCTATGGTTTTATTTAATGCGCAGATGCCTCCAGATTTTTAACATAATACGGAAGTTATGTAGCACTCCTTTATGATACATGTACATAAAATGACTAAAAATACTTCCTTAGGTAACAGAATACATTTGTAATGGTATTGTTATCATTAAACTTAAAAGAGGTGCTGCATTCATGAAATTCATAAGAATGAACAACCCTCGAGGGCTTAGAGAGGATGTAACTAAGACAAGCAGATATTCTTTCAGAATTTTTCAAGATATTGGTAGTGCAGCCAACGATTATTGTAGGCAACATGTAATTTAATCAAGATTTAATCAAACATTTAATTTAAAATCGTACCATGGTAGTAATTTTGCACAGACAAAACCATCCAACTTTCATGAAGCTACATATGACTTTCATTTATCTTTAGTGTATAAGTGGCGCACAACCGGCTTGAGTCACAACATCTAATTTTATATAAACACATTTTCTCCGGGGAATTCAAACTAATGAGCAAGGAATAAACAAAAGGCATGCTTGGATAATTACCTTCAATGTGGGCAAGGGTGAAGGCCCTTTCTCTTTTGTAATCTGGTCCATGAAAAGCTGGCAGCTGATATACTATATAGAACACCAAAACAAACATCACAACACAGTACTAAAGTTAAATGAAAAGGAAAAGAATACTAGGTAAATAATAAGAATGAATATGTAAATAGACTAAATAAGAAAAACGAGAAAGCGAAGCAAAATGCTAATAGGATACATACACATTTCCATTATGCATAATGCAAACATAACAACCGCACAGTTCTATTTACCTTTTAAGATGAGAGGGTTTCAGGAAACTAATAAATTATAATCCAAATACTAGCACCACAAACTTCTCAATATAGCAGCTCATATTAATAGGGATGCAGCATGGGATCTTTTAAATGGAGTACTGATTTATTTTTTGATGTAATGCCAACAGTATTCTTTGCAATTTTTAAATTTAAAATGAAAGATTTACAGAAAGTGAGGTTATAAATGCTGGAAATAAAACTTAAATTATTAATGAAGGTATGTATTATGCATTTTTCTTGATTCAGATTATATTGGTTGTGAGCTGCAAATTATGATTACCACCGTTTCTAATATAAAAATTCGAAACGTAACCAACAAATGTCACATTTAATCAATTTAGTTTGCTTCCTCTTAACGAATGCAAACTAAAAATTAAATCCCACTCGAATTCGTACCAAATGCCTATTATTTTATGACCTAATGCAAAATATACACATTGAATAACAGTTCAATGCGCCCTAATTGCATTTTTTATTAATATTCACATTTCTATTCATCATTAATAACTCCTCAGTATTTTGAAAATAAAGGTTATTTCAATAATATGCCTATCCTTTACAACTTTTACAAAAAACAAATCACTGGAATATATCCACGATGACTAAAAATCGCCAAAATATTTTTAACTAAACAGGAAAACAAACCTTTAAGGCTAATGAAGTCATGTTTACCCTAACAAATACATATCTATCGATGTTTATTTATGTCGCATTTAAGCTTTATTATTCTTGAATTTCGTTAAACAAAACGAAAATATATTTTATCGTCCTTTATTAATGCCTTATTTAGGTAGTCTCCTGTTCTCGTTTTATACGCACCAGTGTTGCCATTGTGGCAGATTTGCACGAGTTAGGGATGACCTCAAGTGCTAGTTGTGGTGCTACATGCATTTTGGCAACATTGTTGTGATAAAAACGAGCGAAGGTGTGTATGAAGGCAAAAAGAAGACCAAAATGTGATTGCCATGGAAACTGAATGGTGCCATAAAGCCCGCAGAAATATCACTTGAAAAATTAGGCATACAAATGTGTAAAGGATAATGAATCGATAGCATAAAGGTCAGGTTTGTCTTTAACTTATTTATTAACTTGTCTTTACGTTATTTACGGTAACATTAAAATGCCAAACACTTTTAAAATTATTTATGGTACATGTAGGTTATTACATGTTTTCATCAATTTAAAATGTTTAATTAACACAGTACTGCGACACTGTCATTCAGTTATAGTATATTTCTACCATCCCATTTCTATAGAAATAAAATCCACGAATTTCCCGAATATCATCAAAAATAACATTCCACCTAACCAAGCGATACATGTTGTCTAAATTTCCAAATCAAGCTATACCAAAAACAAAAACAGACAACAGAAAATATAAAAGCGCATACATGCAGACGTGCAGTTTTACGTTTCCAAACAAATAATCGGTTGAACCAAACTCCCGTTAAATACTTATTATCGAATTGGCTTCCTCGAAGTTGAATTCGAAAAATGTCGTTTTACAAAGTCATCTATATCCGGTTTAATGAACCGCAACTTATTCTCGCCAATATATTTAGTATTTAATCAGAGAATAGCTCAAACGCCTTAGGGAACGAAGCATGCTTATTATAGTATTTCAACTTACCAATAGCCTATCCCTTACGTCATCGAATTTGTTTCGTGCTTTTTTACTGAACATATTTTGTTTGTATTTTAAAAATAAACTTCTATATTGGTTTCACGGATTATTGACAACATTTAGTGAAAACATAACGCCCTTCACCACATCTTACAGGTCATACCCTTTCCAAAAGCTATTTAAGTAAATTGGGTCATTCCTAAGAGAGCCTGCACAAATTGCCTATTATAACTTATCCTTATAGCACGGGCATACTAAACGCCATCTATACAGTCACAAGTTTTACTGTACATGTTCGTGTGTATTCGTTTCTATCTGACGCAATTATTCTCAGAGGAATTTTTACTAGAGCCCATTTTATAAGACCTTCACCCTACAGCATACCTAAGATTGCAGTTATAAAGTACCGTCATCCATGAAAAGATCAATTCACGTTCGATTTTGATATGTCTTCATATTTCGTTAATTGAGATATTAATTCTAAATTGTTAATACCTAGTGCAATTTATGCACCAGATGCACAAGTAGTTTTAGGTTTCCTTTAGTTTTAATCACTAAGTAACGATCCAATTATGATTCTAAGTTGTATAGAAGATCCGCCGGAATTTCCTTTTAATTTGTAAAAGGATTTCAAAAATATTTCCCCTTTTTTAGAACACGGCAGCTTTCGCTCAACAAAGAAAAACGCTTTGTCATCTGCCTAGTAAAAGTGCAAGAACAGTTTCAGAACACAATCTGGGTTGATTGATTACATCCCCAGCCACGTAGTACATTCTAGCTGACAGTAGGGTACTGAGTCGAGTTGAACCTCACCATCATGCGGAAACAAGAAAATTAATCTGGTTGTAAATTTCCTTGGTCTGATTATTATGAATTATTTTTTTAAATTTTCGTAACTCATACAAAACACTTCGCAACCATATAAAACCGTATTATTAACATATTTAGACATATCAGAAAACAAATACATGTATGTCATTACTATAAAACTGTTCATAATTGTTTTAAAAAAACTATTCAACCATGATCATGCAGTTTAGTTTTCAATGAAACCTGGTTGACCAACTGCGGTTAAATCCAATGCATTCCCAAAAGTAGGCCAGCATTTCGCTTTCCGATTCCTGTCAAATAATTCACGAATATCCAAAGCGAATCCCACTGATGATCTACCCTCAGCGGATGAAACTAAATACCTCGAGTGGCGATGTTTTATTGATCGGGGAAAAGTATGCCCTCCCTCGTCTCTGATTGGCTCTCGTTCAGATTGAGCTCGCTCCCTTTTTTTTTTAGAACTCTCTCAAGAGTTATATTTCACCAGTTCAATCATCTTAGTGGCTGGCGGGAATGGTTTTAAGAGATGCGGGCACAACGCAATCATGGTACACCGCGAAATTCAAGACGCCATCTTTGAGGACTTTTGTCATTCAAATTTCGAAACGCCAAACCCCCCTTTCTTAGCATCTTCGCCAGATACGCCTGCCGTACCTCGTGTTTTACTCAACAGGAAAACTCACTGTCACGGTAGAGTACGAACAGCTGGCATGTTCATCATTACGTAATAAAATCAGCGCAAGCATCAGTTTCATAAGGATACACCTATACGTTAACGGCCATTTTGAATCAAGATGGTGGCTCACACAATCCAAATCTATTTTTTACTCAACTATACATGTAGCCTAAAGCAATTGGATTCAGTTTTGCATATAAGCTATTCCAAATCAGCTCTAAACTCAGGGTTCGTGCTAAAATTTACAGAATCATTTCCATGACTTTCTCCGACCAATGTTAATAAATTTCCCTGACTTTTTGAAAATGTTTTGAAACAATAATCACGAAAGGAAATATTTATTAATAACAAGATGCTTTTTTGCGGCTCTTCAGCGTAGTAACTTCTGGGCAATGAACGAAAATATTAATATTTACAGGCAATTCCTAAAACTATTCCTTTGAACTTAAGAGAACCTTCCTTTGGAAGTGTCATTCAAAATTTAGCGCACATTAATAAGGGATTTCCATTACTTTCCAGATGCGCATTTTTCCCCCTGCCCCTGATATACAGTGACTAAGAACCTGTCAAATTGTATAAAACTTTACGATTAGATTTTCATTATTATTATTATCATCATCGCGCAAGTTCTTGTCAATGCCAAGTTAAAAACGCGTAGCGTCTACTCATAGCTCTTATTTTTGCCTATGTTAAAGCACTTAATTCATATCTTTACAACCTGCATAATTAAATGGCTAAGTATTTTAATCACACTACCTGGTTTACCAGGCGTCGCGTGATAGTCCCTGTTGTCCTTCCATGCAAAACACGATAATGCGATAGAAACGTAATGAAACACGAACACATTCCTAGAAGCGTGAATTAAATGAAAATCTCCTTCGTGTTGGCAGGTGCACGTAACAATGGACCCACACATACGTACCTGTTCCCTGCAGAATAGCCCCCGTCCACTTTATCCTAATACATTGCGTTAGTACAAAACATAACAGGAATCCCAGGCGTACTTACTATTAGCGAGGGTGGCGGAACGGGCTGGGGTCTCCTTGCCAATGGAAAATTTTCGGGCCCCATTTCCACTTTCGGTACATATCACAGCTAATTCGCCTTTGTCAAAGTGTATGGCATGACCTAGTGATAAAGAAAAGGGAATTTCCGTTTAAGACAATTGGACACCTCTGTAGAAATAATAATGATGAGCAAGATCAAAAGATAACATTTGACACATTGTTAAAGTATGACATTATTTAGGAGAAGATGCGCAATATAACGACTACCACTTCGTACCTTTTTACTTGAAGTTCAGAAATAATGGATCATTAAAACATAAAACGTCACGAACTCATCGAATGCTTTCAAATTTGATGTCCGCCGAAGCACGGTCATCAAAACGGTTTCAGAGGCGAAGAATATATCGATTTTTCACATAATATTTCATTTCAAATGGTAACTGACAAGCTCAAGCAGACATGCAGGAAAATTAATTTTGATCACTGGAAAACGCGAATAAAGTCAAATAAATATTCGCAAATTTTTAAGTGTTCAAACGGCCTATTTCAGATATGATGGAGTTTTCAGAGTAATACGCCTGACTATTCTAAAGGTACATGCATACTGGTTTCGCAAGCAATATAACATTACTTTCATCACGTGTTTTTAAATTCTTATTAAGATGTATACATGCAATTGTATAATGCAAAAACTATTTATAACGCAAGTCTATTAAAAACCAGTTTCTAAGAAAAAATAATTAATATAAGCTTTTAACATTTTCAAAATTTTGACATGTTTATTTTCGGTATAATACTTTCACTATTATACGAATTTGCACACACCTTGTAATAAGAAAGTATGCCAAGAGGTTTGGTTTGCAAATCATTTATCTCCTATCCAAGTTGGCTTATAGACAAATTTGCAGATAATAACTGGCCTCAATAGCATAGGTAGATATTATGAATAGACCGTTTGATTTTATATGCCCATTAAAACGTCGGATGGCGAAGAGCAGAAAACGCAAAGCGGCTTATATTTTAATTTCCGATAAGCTAATGAAACCGATTCGTCTTCTATATGTTTGTATAAGTGATTTATTACTTTTCGCTATCATAACGTATTGCTTGTTTATCTTCAGCACAAAGCATCGGGGGCTGCCGCACAATATAACTCTTCGGCAATGTTTCCGTTTGTTATAAGCTTCAATGTAAAGAACCAACATACTGCATAAAATTGATTAAAGAGGACACTGTTTATAAAACATGAACAAGTGTTTAATACTTATTAGAAATAACACTCCTGAAGTGAGCTCAGTGTTCAACATACCACGAGGCAACAGGAACAGTCGCCCCGAGGCCTCCACAGAACTGAATTATAATTGATATAACCACAATTTTAATTATTTAATTATTGGTCTTACCATCATCCCTCGCTTCGAATGCCACAGCACTGGTATTAGGAGAAGTGACGCTTTTAAGTGGAACAGTTTCGCCCCCGTCCATTGTAGACCAGGGCTGAGCTGCAGGTGGCTTTTCACGTTCCTTTTTGCTGGACGATATCCTCAATTTTAGTGATCGTCCACGATCTATAAATAAGAACGACTTTATTCAGAAATAAAAATTCAAAATGGTGGCTAAATTTCATTGGCAGAAAACAAAAATTGGAAAAAACAAGCGTCGATGGCAGGCTTATGCTAGGTGAATAAAACATTAATAAGGATGTCATTGCTACGGTCAAAAATGCAGAAGCTGAAAAAAAAACTATACAGCGTACGTCAGAAATCGCATTAGCACACTTGTCATTGTCAATTGTCATTAACGTAATTTCTGACACATGCCGTGTGAGAAAAATAAAATTAGGCAATCGTGATCGGTGAACTTGAGAGCAACAGAAGCGAATTGAAACTGTGCAAAATTGTAAAACAGGAAAACGTAAAAAATAATAACGGGAGGGTGCAAAGTGAGTTAATAAAACATGACCTATGAACTACGAGCCCCATTTATGTGAAGAGAACGCATTCCTGAGCCATAGGTTGATTACGCAATAAGCTAAAATAGACTAACGGATTGTCGTTCAATTATTTAAAATGTTGCAAACTTTTACGACTAAATCCGTGGCCTGTGCCCAGCTGGACCGAACAGGGATTCGGTCCATGGGCAGCCATTCCGCAGACCCCAAGTTTCCTAAATAATTCACCGCTAGAAAATTGCCATTTTCTGATGTGTTTGCAGTTTGGCGTACTCTCCTCGCGCTCATCAATTATTATCAGTTATTACGTAGTCTGGCCTGAGCCCAAAACGCTTGCCAATTAGATGCACACTTTATGAATAGGAGATGGCATGGCTGCCATAAGGGAAATTTCTTATCGGCAGCTAAGGAAAACTTAGGCTTTAAATATGGTCCGTGTCTCAGAACTTGTAATCTATTTTTAAAAGCCGTGCACACAAGTGTATCGTACAAGAACCTCGTCGGGCAGATACCCCATGGAAATTACAGCCACAATAAAAAAGAACTTTCCCAAATATCGTTAAGTGTATTTTGCAACCACTTCAAGAATCAAAATAAGTTTCCAGCCTGAGCAGGAGGTTGGCAAAATATTTGAAAGGTTTTTAGTTAATGAGAGAACTAATTCCCCAAGCACAAGATGGTGTATCTACATGTATAAGCTGACAAGCTTTCTCAAATCGACAGAACTTTCATTATAATTTTACGCAGGAATGTAGCGAGCGCCAAGCAACGTTTTATTTAAATTTTCGGGATAGCAAGTTCGTACTGGGCCGACGGCTATTTAATCTGTGGACTTGCTAATGGAACCTGCATGCGTACATGTACATTCATATTGCAAGAAAGATTTATTTATTGAAATTTATAAGTTTAACCACAGTTAACAGTAAATCAGAATATTAATTGCATGTCAGTTATAGGTCACACTTGACTCAGTTTTATCAGTTCTTGCGTAATAAAATCGGAAATTTCAACCGACTATCCTGATGACCTCTTTCTTTGAACTCCCACCACCCCCTTATTCGACTGTGTCCGGTTTTCACAACCCCGCATCCCCCAATCCCGTGCGTCATTTACTGGACCGTCTCATAGCATGCTAAATGTATCAATTGATGAGCGAAACTAAAACACACTGTATTCGTACTAAATTATGAGCAGTTGTGTCGCACAATCCTTTAAGATTTATGAGCCAAAAGTCTTTCTCAAATCGATGGAACTTTCATTGCATTTTTATGTTAGGAATAAAGCGAACACCAAGAGTTTATTTACATTATATCATAAACTTTCTACTGGTACCTGCATACACGCATAGTGCAAGAAGGATCTAGAGCTTTCGGCTTGTAGTAACTCATCATGCAGCTTGGTGTCACGATCGAGTATTGATAATCCATCATGTGCACCACAGGCAACTTGAAATTTAAAATATTAAGCGCACGTTGCCTATATAGATGGAAACGCAAGCAACTAATTACCTAATCCAATGTTACGAGCTAGGAATTAAAACTCACATTACATCAATGCCTTAAACTGCCTCAAACAGTTGAGAGGTTAAGCAGGCCGAACGGAGACCAAAACTTTTGGTCCAAAAGTGGTGTTCCGAAAGTCTCCAGCAATACCTGAATCGTTCCCAATGGCTATCAACAGCCTGTCATGTGGTTATCAGGCTGCCGTGCGTGTACTTCGAAGGATGAACGAGGGCGATACGGGCCTGGTTGGAGTTACAGCACCTTCGCATTGCCTCAAACGCAAGCCACTATTTGTTCAGTTCTGAATGATGCGTGACGTTGATTTCGTTTATCTCGCTAAATTCCAGCAATATTCGAGAGCGGGGATACCCATGGCAGGACGAGATCATACCATTGTCACGAACGGGTAAAATTCAGCCAAATAAAAAATCGATAGCGCAATTATCATGAGCAGATGCACTGAAGGTGAACGGAGGTCCAGTGCGGATTCTCCCTCGCATTTCCGTTCGAACTGCTTCTTGGAGGCATGCAACTATTTCAAGAATGCGGCCAGTGTTACACTAGAAAGGGTAACGCCACCATGGGGCAATCGCTGATCAGTACGTTGATAGCTGCTCCATATGTTTACGAACAAATAACCCCAAGGAAATTCCGATAGTGGATTGTCAGAAGCCGACTAAATTTGGAAGTTTCATTGATCAACATTAGTTTAAAACTGACTGTTTCTATTTATACCACCGGGAGATCCCGAACACGTCGGCTCTGATACATGTTACGTCAGCAGCTGTACACGATTTCCCGAAATAGTTAAAATGTGGCGAACACATTATTCAAAGAAAACATAATTTTCTTAACTATTGTCATTCGAAAAAAAATTAAACAACATTTTCATAATTGCGCATTTTGGGCTTCTGTACTACAGTATATAGAGAACTTTTTTTGATAAGGCACCATAGATTAAAATGTCTCATTTTAAATCTTTTATTAAAATGTCTAATTTCCAATCTCTTATTAAAATGTCTTATTTTAAATCTCTGGAATGGTGCCTTATCAGAAAAGGTTTTCTAAAGTTTTTAAGCTTTGAATAGCAGTAGCTAGATAATTTGAGAAGGGGAGCGTTTATAAAGAAAACCTTCCATCTAAAGGATAAGTGAACTTTCGGAAATTATGAACATTTAACCGTTCCCATTATTCAAAAACTATTAATAATCTGCTTTTCTGATAAGAAATCATTAGTAGAGATGATTCGAAGAACGGATGCATTAAAAAACGTTCTATTCAAGCTTGAGGTGAGCGAAATTGCGAAAGTTACGATCATGGCTAAGTCCTGATTCTCCCAAGTGTTAGTGCAAGCTGCGTGCATGCATTGATAAAATAATTTAGAAAAGTTGTGCACCCTAAAGCTGTGTCATGAACCTAATAAAATTTATCTAAACAACTGATCCTTGGAATGAATCGAATTTTGCATACACTAACATGAAGTATTGCAGCAAATGCGTTGTATAGTTTCAGACGAATCGAAGCAGCACGTGTTTCTATGTACATGTATGTCGTTAATAACTACATGTAGATAGCCAGATACAGTGTATTAATTAGATATCAGACTACATGGTCATGCCACGCTATCATTTGCTTAGCTGACAAACGTAAGCGGTTAACTGCCGCTCTATGAACAATGTTCTATTGAATCTTCTTCAGCTTGTCCTGCTCTAATTACAATGCTAGATTTGGAATTAGGTAAAACTGTCTTGCATTTCATAGCTTGTGCTATTTTTAAATCAGGTAATCTTCTAAGCTAAATAAGACATGCTAATGTGACTGAAACTACAGTGGCTGACAAATGTTTTAGGGCGATCCTATTATTCCTTATAACTTTAGTAAATGAAATGCTATACTGCTATAGCCTCAGACCAAATGAGTGAAACATTTCTAATTATATATGCAATCTTGCTTTACAATTTGGAGTTTGGTC
>JAQIXS010005039.1:0-13554 GCA_034700785.1 Rossiulus vilnensis
TAGATATAAAACAACATTTTATTTTTATTTAAATTCAACACTATGATTTCTTGTTATTGTTTTCATGGCGATTACCAAAAAATAATTAGACATAGCACCATGACGTGTACATAAATAATAACATTTAAACATTTATTTCTATTAAAGTTTTCCATTTTCAGCACATAAAGTTAATGCAATTTTAGCCGAATTTAACGCTCAAACTTCCATTCTTTAATTTATAGAATTTACGTTTTTGTATTAATCACAAATTTATTTTATCGTATGACGTATTATCCAAACTGATTATTTACATAACTATGCAAATTTCTATTAGTTGCATTAAGCATTTAACGCACAAATTTAAACACAGATGTATATGGAAAATATTAGATTGAAATTAGGGTTTGTTTCCAAACTACTTTGTTTACAAATCGAGGACCTCCTGTACCGTAATCAAGAATTACTCGTAAATATTTTGATAATTTTCAATTATTTTTTTTTCCGCTCTAGAGAATTACAATTAGGGTTACGGCAGCCTGATGTAACCAATTTTACTATTTATTTTTTTAATCGCGATTTTAATAATTATCGCCGAGTGCAGTTAATTGATTGCCTAATGTCCAGCGGCATCTTGACCAGTTTACTCTTAAATTGGAAGCAGTTTTGCGCAAACGCCATTAGTGAAAGACAAGGTCAAGTTGGATATCAGCTTCCGGAATGTTGTCTGCTTGTATGTTTTGCTTTTATGAAATATGTCCGCTCTAAGGAATGTTTCTTCAGTGGCTTCAGAACGGGTTGACCAACAGGCAAAAATGTGAAAATATTCTTTTATCAATGCGAAAATGCGAGAACTAGGGGTCAACGAAATAGCCAGCGGACATTTATGAGACTTCCTCAATCAGCCGTTTCGGGAAAAAAAATTAAATTACACGGTGACGTCACGTCTGACGAATTTTGCCGTTATTATTTCGAAATTACCAATCTAGAGAAATTCATTAAAAACTAGCCACATTTTGATTAAGAAGGAAATATTTTATATATATACACACGTATATTTCATCGACTTATTTTTCACCTTATTTCTCTAAATTTACTTAAATTTTTGACTTTTCCAAAGTTCCCCAAAGTTTTCCAAAATGCTAAAATTGAAAGTGAAAACAGGCTTAATTCAGCAATCTACAGAATTGTTTTTTTTCGCCATATTTTCCTATGATATAAGCAAATGTATCCAATCCATCAATTAAATTTATTCCCTCGTTCACAGTTATTTCGGAAATTCCAGGCAGTTTTCTTAATGTTATTTTAAAGACAACAAATTATTCAAATCCAAGCGACCTGCTGTAATGCTACAATATTTCTGCAGCCATTTTTTTGTTATAAATACGTATTGTCCGATTTTGCTAATTTCAGAATTCAACTTTTTTCCTGGTTTTCATTTCTTTTGCCCTCCATTTTTTATCACCAAATTTTATCGTATTTTTTAATTTAGAATTAGGGCAAAAGTATTCTACTTTACTACTGAATTTATTATCATAATCTCAGGTTTCCGAGAAATTCCATCTACTTCGCTTAATTGTAATCCGGAAATGAGACGTGTTTTCAAAAAAATGCACATTTCTCAAATTTCCTAAATTATGTAATAAAAAAAAATGAAATTCGAAACACTTCGCAGTTATTATTTATTAAATATTATTAGAAATTCACCAAATTTTTATTCCACCTACACATTTTCCGCATTCATAAAGCCCATCAATTCGTGAAAGAAAAAATCCATAAATAAACCGCAAGTTCCGTTTTGTTTTTCCGGAAAATAAAAATTTAATTGTAATGTCAACCTCAATTGCAAACAATAAATTTCGCCGTCTTACTCTAGGAATAAGGAAATGCTTACATTATTATCATTATTATTATCCTTTTTAAAAATGATTACATTTTATGATGATGCCGTCTTTTGACTAACTGTACAAGCACGTCGTAATATTTTTGACCAAAAATGTTAAAAGCATTTCCCGATGTTTTGACGTTTTAAAATTGCACAAGAATTGCTGAAATATGTAGGAAAGAGTTGTGGAAAAAATTACAGAAATTGTTACTTGCAAAAAAACCAAATGGCTTTTCCAAACCCGTTAGGTCACCCCAGGAGAGGGCATAAAAAACAAAGTAAAAACAAAGTAGCAATTCATTATAATTGCGAGGAAGTAAATAATTTTAAAAGATAGTATTGAAGAGCAAATGCACCCACATTACTGTCATTCCATTATTTATTGCGATGGCCGAACCAAAAACTTTAAACAAATATTTCAAAAAAATCCCCATAAAAACCTCAAAATGGACGATTTGTTTTCTCTATTATGTCTGAAAAAAATGCTAATACGGATCTGTTACTTAAGATTGTTTATCGCCACACGAAAAAAACAACCATTTTTAGGTTTCGCTCCAGAAATTTACAGGTTGTTTTTCGAGAGAAGGGAACAGGGTCCCTCTCATTCGGCGGGTTCGGTTCCCGACCCCTTGCTGAGAATCGAAACGGGATTTTTATTTTATTATTATTAGTTTAGAAATGATGCCTTTGAAAAAAAAGCATAACATTTCTGGTTTACTGATTTAAAAATAAAACAGCACACAAATTAGAAAATTATAGCGTTGAAATAATACTTAACCTAAACATTATGTAGTGAATTATGTTCTGGCGGTCATGGAGTTAACACTTCATGCCTGGCATTGTATTAAAACAATTTTAAAGTATATTATAAACTAATGAATTCGAGCCATAAATCTCAATATAAAACAGTTTTAGATGTGGATGCCAATATATATTTATTTGTCATATTTTAAATACAGATCCATGTTGCATAATTTGTAAATTAAGAAATAATATTTCAGTGTTATGATTTCATTAATTTCGATTTCAGTTTTTTAGTTCCTTAGAATTAAAAAATAGGAAGCTAAAAATTGGAAGACTGAAATTTTGCGTTTTAAATTGTACGTTTAAAGTTATATTGTATTAATTTCTATAAATTACAACAAAGGACAGTTAAGTGAATAACAAAATACATGTAATCATTTCCTACTCGAATTCCTCTACATATACGGCGTTTATACGGTCTTTTTGTTTTATTTCCATGTTTCATTATACGGCTAAATATAATGAAACCTGATATTTTCTTCCACAAATACGTGAACATGCATGGCTCTTTGAGATGCATGAAAGCCTTTGGGTCACTAGAATCTCCAATGGTCACCTTTTAATGGTGTAACCCTGATCGTCGTGTTCCATTAGGTCGACCAACTCAAACTAATAATTGTCATTGAAGAACATTTTAAATTTATGCATTTTTAGCCAACAACTTAAGTGATTTTTTTAATTAAAAAAAATAGATTTGGAACTTTTCCTATGCAATTTATATAGGTTTGTATGTAAACTCATATTTCGTTATATAGCATTTCGCTTCACAGCTAACGTTCCAGGAACTAGGCCGTTAAGCGAGGCATGAGTGTACTTTTAGAGGAATGCCTTCCAGATTGTATACCGGAACTGTTTTCGAACGAGCAAAAACACTATGAGATATCCTCATGACCAAACGTTTTCCTGTGTTCTGCATCAGGTTGAAATCACATTGATTTTCTGGGAACGTAATTTTTTCAAAACGAAAACAATCCTTTTATCGTTCGTACATGACACGTTAAATGGTCGTGACCTGAAAGGTGATGTCAAGCGGCGTGAATTTTCCGCCATTTTTCCTAACCCGTGACCTCATCATGTCTCGCATTTTCGGCTAAACTGGGGCAAATGCGGCCGCGTTCTTATTCAAATTTTCCCCAGCTTAACAACAGTTTAGAGGTATTTTTTGGAAGGGTCATCGAGAGTGCTCACCCATTGTGCGAACCGAACAAAGCATTTTGTATGCGCTTTTATGTCCACTAAACTTAGTAGAGCTCCTTCCTTTTTCGCATTCCTAAATGGGAACTGGGGCGCCATAACTCTTTTATTGTGTGGTATTTTTTCCCCCCTTTTTGTAGACATGATTTTATCGGTTTAGGAAACTTTAAGTCCGCATTTGGGAGGTGAAATTGTACGAGGGTTTTAATGAAATTAGGTTCCAGATCAATTGCTGACTATGACGTCATTACAACCGCTTTAGGGGGAGCTGATCACCGTGTTGATACTTACGTCACAGAAAGGTGGACCTATTGAATCATTAACAGGTTGTCAGTACAATTTGGTCAAGTGAAATGAATGACTTTCGATTAATTAACTTGAAATTTCAAAATAGCTTCTGATATTCTTTGTTTTAATGGATTAAAAAAAAACTGAAGCAATCAATTTGAGTATAATTTTTTTATTGATTTTAAAACATTTGCAAATACGGTATATTAGTTATTTATTGAAAATTCGTTAATTAAAAGTATATCTACAGGTATCAAGATCATTCAAAATGATCCGGGATATTGCGCCTTAAACAAGGATTAAGAAATTAGAAAGGATTTACTAAATAATTATGAAAAAATCCCTGGAAAATCCCTAATAGCACGGAATTTTAACGGAGTGATTTATTTCCTTTAGAAAATATTTACTGTTAAGCTTTTTGATTTATTACGTTCAGTAAAAGTATTTTACACCTATGTAAACAGATCAATTAAGGAAACAAATTAATGTTATTCAACCTTACATAAAACATTATAAATATACTGTAACTTTAAAATATTCAAATTTAAAAATTGCAAATAAAACAACAAGCAAGAAGTTCATTCAATGTAATGTGCTAATTAACACGGTGGTAGACGTAATAAATTTAAAACAAACATTAAGCAAAAACGCTTAATCCTTTTTTATTTTCAAAATGAATGTAATAAAAATAATAATCTTATCTATTCAAATTTAAAAATTAGGTTCTGGGTTTTGTACGAAGAAATGATTGTAGATAACAAAAATGACTAATCGTTGCTGTAATTGCGTTAAATAGTTTTAGGTATAAAACGAACTAAGTGACTCATCAAGGATAATTTGATATGGCTCTCACCAAATTTCCCCCAAATTACTTTTAATTTTTGAGAGCGAAATGCATCTTGTGAGAATCTCGATATGGTCGAATGCAATTTAGATAAAAGGGGTTTGAAATTAGTGCGGCTGATGAGCGCACCAACAGGAGTTCTCATAATTAAAATATTTATGCTAATGCAATTTAAAGTCCATTTCAGTTTATTAAAATAAAAAAATATTTGCTAAACCCCCAAAGAGATAAGCAGTGCGAAGGACGTCTCGCATCGACTGAACTTTTCGTGTTTACATCCATATCTGATTCGCTTAAAAATACTAGCCAAACGTAATTACTCTTAACATCTATGCGAGAGTCCATTAAAGTTGATTTGAATTAGATTATTTAAAAAAATTGAAAGCGGTGATAATTAACTCGATTGTGCTGCCATAGGCGGGATGCAGCTCCTCATTGTGTCCATTTCCGCCAACTAATGTTCCATAGAAATGCCCACCAAAATGGCGGCCAAAGGTCGCAGCACGCTTTTTGCTGAAGCGCTTTTGCATCCATGAAAAGTTAGCCCTAATATTGCGCTAACCTTTTCACAGTTCAAGGATGATTCGAAATGCTTATTTAAAATTAAGTCCATGTTTGGCACGTCTTTGTTGGAATGTTTTTTTAGCCGAAAAAAAAAGAGAGAGAGATGAAATACTGTAAACATCAATTTCATCACTCGGAATACAAAGGACGAACCTTTTTATTGATGAAAAGAGCATCTTTTTGTAAGCTTGTTTATAAACCAAGATTGCCTTAGCTTGCTGTGTATTTTTTGCATTTCTTTCTTTTCTCCAACAAGTGCAAAATGGCGGATATAATGCATTGGAGATAGATTTGCAGTTGGCTTGCTGGAAAGTAAATTTTCTCCGAAACCGATCGCGTAGGTTTTTGTACGTAATATTTCCAATATTTCCAAGCGAATGATGGGATAGTACCTCAGTAGACGGCCAGTACCATATATCCTTCCTAAGCACCCTTCAGATCTTCTGTTATATTTTTAATTTTACTTATGAGTAAAAATTTGTGTTGAACGGATTGACCCCCTACCACATGATATTAATATGCTGACTGTAGGGTACCGAATTGAATAAATAGACATTACAAATTATCATTACTCCTTAATTATTTGTCCCCCATACACGACCTTGTCAAATACACATCATCACTGGAAAACATTCACTTTATCTTACATGATGAAAAAGAAGATTATTACTAATGTCATTACCTTCTGAGAATGTCATTACTAATGATCGTTAAAGGTGAACTGAAATGGAATGTTTGCCTGCAATGATTTGAATTTAACATGACCGCGTACGGGTGACAAGTAATGAAGGAATAATCATAGTTGGTAATGTCATTAAGTAAAACCCCTCGCACAGTAAAATTACTTAATAAACGGTAAAAGGACCGATGGCACAAAAAATTAAGCACTGCACTGACACAGTAAATTTATCACCCACAAAATTACAGCAGTGATTTTTACAAATAGAGGTTTGTTACTATTAATTTTGTGTGTGTTAAATGTACTGCAATTCATTGCAATGCTCCTTGACCATATGTTTTTTTCTATCATTTTTTTATAATTTATCCTAACCATTGACCTCTCACCTACTTGTTGCCTAGAACAGTGCAGTGCACCAAAGCCAGTTTCGATTGCATTTTTTTTGCGAAAAGCAGCAGCAGCAGCGCCCCTTAGCGAGGTGTGGCAGCGAGGGGGCATGAGGGGACGTGACCCCACGCTTGACCCCGCATGGCCAAATTATACGGGTCGGCTCCACTGCTCCCCACCTCATCTCACTTCCGCGCAGGTGAACCTTCTCATTTTCGCCCAATTTCTACTTTTTGTCTTTGTTGTCCCATCTTCTTCCTCTTTTCTCTCATTCTCTGTCTTGCTTAATGTCTTCATATTTAGTCCTAACTGCAATATTTAATAAGGAGGTGCACCTTGGCCCTCTTGCTCGCTGACATAGGCAATTTGCGAAAACCAGCCTCAAGGGCGACGAACACCAGTGAATTTTGATCAAATTTTGACCACCTCTAACGCTTGGGACGATCCGGATTCTGTGGTCAGATCGATCGGTTCGTTTCAAGCGGATCGAAGAACTTATGTTTTTCAAATAATTTTTTGAACGATTTTGACCAAATATACCATTTTGACCATTACGTTTAATAGTTCTTTTTAATAAGAAGTGATCTTCAAAGTTATCTTCAGAATAGTCATTTAAAACTGAAATTAAGATCAGGTATAACTAGTTCCGACTTTCTAATCAATCCTACGTAAACCAATCCAGTTATTTGTTATCTTCTGTATGAAATTATATGAGCCTTGAGCGTGGATTTACTTTCTCACGTACAGTATATCCATAAAACGTTTTCATCTTGCAATCATCAGACAATATTTACTTCAAAATGCATAAAAAATGCAATAAATTAAATGCATTTAAACGTCTCAATCTGAATGCATGCATTCCTAATACTTTTTAATATGGGAAGTTTTGGTCCATAGCACAAATGCCCATCTGTTTATTTTTTTTCTTAAAAAAAACTATAATAAAGTGAATTTAACATTCTGGAATTGTTTTTTTTATGTATATTTCCTAGCTGTGTATATTTTGGAACAGTAAAAAGGCCCAGACACCCTGTAGAAGTGCTCGTTATATTTTCAACACTTGTTTCACCGACTTTTATTACCGTAGTTGTCTTTTCACAGCCAATTGTTTCGCAAAAAAAATGTTTCCCAAAAACGTGAGACAGGAAGTAGTTTTGCATCGAAACGTTCAGTCTCTGCTGTGTACGTGCAGGGAAAACACCCGTGTGAACATTTGTGGGGAATTTCTAGGTGTTTTTTTCAAACTGTCCTTTATCACACTGCCCCCATTGATGTTCCATTTGGGCCACTTACCCCACGCATTTCCACCCCCACCCCCTCCCCTCATCACCACTTGTTGTTTTATTTACAACCGAACAATTAAGCACCAACGTATTGTTGAAAGTACCATTCACAAATTCACCTTTTTGTTTCTCTTTTGATTTCATTAGGATCATCTAACCACACAGAAGGCTCATCCATGTCGATTGAAGACATCTTGAGCACGGACTCAACGTAGCGTGAGGACCAGGCACAAAAGCAAAGTCAAATTGGCAGAAAAACGGAAAAGAATCAAAATGATTGAAATGCGGAAGCTTAGCAAACAACCGGATAATTCGCTCGAAAAGGTGAGAAATTGCCCGTTTCCGATACCGAGATTTCTTTTTCCTTTTTTGTTGGTTTTAAAAAACCAACTAAAAAAGCGACTTTGCCAGGCACCAGATTTTGCTCAAACTGCTTAACATTTTGGTAAATTAATAAAACTGTGGTGAGAATTTTACAGTTTCAATGCAACAAAGTTTTACGCAAGGTTCCCACTGATCTGGAAAACCTATACAACCTGGAGTTGTTAGGAAAATAGGAAAAAACCTGGAAAAAGTCAGGATATAGTTGGGAAAATCTCGAATTTTTATGAGAATATGCCAGCCTTAAATTGCCATCGTTTCAAATGATTCAGTTTTTATGATACTGCTCAAAAGAGGGCATTTCTAATCTAGTCACACTTATGCAATAATAGGGAATTCGGCTATTTTCCATAAAATTATCAATAACTGGTAAATTGTGTTTCCATTGTTGTATGATGATTTTAATAGTCATGGAATTTTTTTGCACGAAGCTGGAAAAGTGAGGGAAGTTGAGAATTTAATTTCGGTGAGAACCCTGGTGTATTTTAAATCACTGCTTATTTACTTATTATTAGTGCTGTTTATTTTCGACCTGTATTTAAAAAAATTACCAAATCACGTCATTTTTAGATTATTTTAAATCTGACGTTATGTGGTATGTAAATATGACGACACGTGTTTGGTACCTGTGACTAAAAAGCGCTACCAAGCGGGATCCACCCGAAGCATTTTTTATGGCCAGTTTTTTAAATTTTTAAAAAAAAATAGGCAGTGACGTCACACGTGATTCGTGGAACTGCCTCGTGGCTAAACTTAGATTGACCTTAACTGTAAGTTCAACTAATGAAGAATCTAGCGTTATCTAACTTACATTCGGGTTTCCAAAAGAAAACCTGATTACCAGCAAAAATGTTTTAATTAGTTAATAGTTGCTGCTGTTAGTGCATGATTTGACCGCCTAAAGGCAGCAATAACTATCGAACCCCAATATGACCTCCTAAAATACAACCTCTAATGCTATGAGAATGCCGAAAACGCTTTCATCCCCTTAAGACTCTTGTTTCTGTTTACCCTTTATTCATTTTTTTTAAATACACGTGACCTGAAACCAATCTCAAGCACAAAGTGAGCAAAATATGCCATTCTGTATGCAGATTTTCCACATTGACCTATCATATCTCATGTCTTAAACCATTTGGAGAGACCTATCAAAATATTCAATACTAGAAAGATGCTGTTTGTAAATAACGAACAATTAATTTGAGACCAAGCTTTAGCCCGATTTGAAAAGCCTCATTTAATCGAAAACGATCTTAAGTTTGAAATCAATGGGATCCTCCAATCTTCCATTGAATTCAGCCAAATGGTCTTACAGGAATTACGTGAAGAATATTGTGTTAGATTAATATATGAACGACCCTTGTATGCAATGTAGTAAAATGAGTTTTGCGGTTTTGGTGTGACCTCTTTTAGAGACGAATTTTGGCAATGCAGAGGTGTAACACCTTCCTCATCATTTATTTGCCATTGTGTTATTGTTTGTGTGGGTGAATCGAAAGTAAATTTTCACGTTTCGGATTCGATGCTAGATTTAGGTTAACATGTAGGCAAGGAAATTTAGCGTTCAATTTCACAGAAGAACCTAGGCGTTTTGACCCAGACAAGACAGGGGAACAGTCTTGAGACAGACGGCACCACTGCTAAGCATCGAGCAGAATTGGTTTAATGGTAACCAGAGTGTCTACAAGACCATACATTCAGAATTCCTGGATAATTCCGGGTTTATTCCGGATTTATACTCCTTTCTTTTCTGCCAGGACATAAAATTAACCTACCTGCATTTGCATTTTGTTCAGCAAGTAGATATCCAATTTAAGATCGATATCTTGGCACTTTACTTGTTGAACAAAATAGATATATAGTCACAGCCAAGAGTTACTAAGTAACATGCATGTAACCAAATAGTTATACAGCCACAGATGGTTACACAAGTTTCAAATAAATTAAACTTTTAAATAAGTTCACTGTGATTATTTTTATGCAATAAAATTGAATATCTTGGGCGTAATATCAAAGAATTCCTTATATGGGTCTTTCTGGGAGCATGTAGGAGCCTATATTAGGTTTGAGGAACTCAAACATTCCTGTACACGTACAATGTTACGTGTATCATGTTCCAAAACACCACCATGTAGCCAGCAATGGTGGAACCTACATTCGTACCAGATTGATCAACTGGACTTGATCGACTGCAAAACGGAAGTTATCTGGGAAGTTAATCCATTATCGAATGGGAAATGAATAAGTAAACACTTAAAAATATGCGTTTTCTGTTTGCCCAGCGTGGGTAGATAGGTGGGCGATTTTCCCAATTTTTTTTTTTTTAACAAAAATTATTTCTGGTTTTCCGTACTCGAGTCACTCACCCTTTTAAAACTCACTTCAAGAGCTGAATGGGCAATTCGGCAAACGAGTTAAGTATATTTGGGGCGGAACCCATCGAAGAGGGTGGGGTGGGGACTTAATTTTTTTTATTTGGCAATAATAATTGAACAGCGCGCGTTCAAGGTTGACGAAACCTTAGTAAAAAAAATACCCTTAATGGAGCACTAATTTTGAATCCCCCCCTCTTCCTACCAACCTTAACTTAAGGCGAAAATTTTAAATGATCGGTCCCCCACACACTAGGAAATAAAAAAGGAGTGCAACAAAGCCTGACAAGTTGACCACCCACCAATGTTGACCGTCTTCAGGATGTAAGTGCCATACGGTAGTTTCAAATAAAACGTTAGTAACTTTAATATTGCACCATATGACTGGTGGTTTCTTAAATTTGTGTTCTAAAATTGTGTGACGCCACATAAAGTTTACATTACAGATTTTTGAAGCTATCAGATCATGCGATTTTAGTATGGCATCAACAAGGTCAAATTTCACACTTCTATCGAAAGATGTTAACCTTAATCATAATAAAACCTTAACTAAAGAACTTAATAAATAAATGTGCCTGCAACGTTTTAGTGAATATGATTATAGTTTTATTTGTTTTAGGTGTAAATTTTTTAAAAATATTTTAATACACATTGACCAACTGGGTCCCTTGGGTCGTCACCATAGCAAGCTTTTACAGTATAACAAAATATTTTCTTGGAAATGTAATTGCTGTTGATCTGGGCGTTATCGCAAACCGTACTTAATTTCGAGCGTGTTTTTGGAGGTTTAGAAATGGCTTAACAGCCAAATTCCGCCTTCTAATTTTGTTATCATTCGGCCAAAATCGCCCATAATGCCCCTAATGGACTCACTTTCAATGACTTTTTCCAGTTTCCCTTCAAGTGATTAATTCCGATCCACGCCTCGGCACGAAATGCACCTACATATGTGCAAACCCACACGAAAATCCCAACCAGATAGCAAACAGGTGTTGCCTGATTTGGGCGATAAGGTGTAAAGGGGGGTAGTGTGGGGGGGGGGGGTTGTTCTGGCCGCCTGGGACATTGCAAATGGCGGCGTGTGGGCGAAGCGGATTTCGTCCACCCAAAAAGACGTCTTTCCGCGAAACGAGGCCATTTAAGTCCATTTATGCGGCATAATTCTGACGTGGGTTTCTTTTTGATGGCGACCACTTGTTTTGCATTTCAAATTTTCAAGAGGGAAAATTTCGTGTCCTGGAACCGGGTTTCTCGAGTAATTCGATCGTTATTTTATGTTTTGGGAACTATTTCCGGTTTTTTTAACCAGCGAACCGCTGGCTAGACGTGGTAACGACATTTTCTGAATTTCCTTGATCTTAACAAATGATTTGAACCAATGCAATAACCTTTGCTGAACAGTGAATTGAACTGGAATTCAATTCAATTGAATTTTCGTAATTTAGGAAGTTGAGTTAAGAACCCAAGAGGTTTAATTGCACACTTGCGAGCGGAGAACCTGGTCTATCTAAAAGTATTCCCTGAAGAATAGCTTTTGTAGTGATAAGGGTTAAGGCATGAAGGCGTTTCACCTGAGAAATTCATGACAACTTTTAGTCAAATTAGTTTTATGTTCTATTCTAATTTAAATTGTTGATCTACTTGCTGAACAAAATATGTTTTATGAACACCTTTAGGTGGGACAGTTTCTTTGCCCGTGATTTAAAACTAAGTTAAAGAAACCAGTTAGACATTGTTTTCTGTCTAATAAAGAGCACGACAAAGTTGGAGTATTTGCTTAGAGGACATCTAGCATTTGCTACGAATTGAGCGAAAGTTGAGGGAAGTCATTGCTCACAGCTAATGTGCTAAACGTCAACTTTTACTTGACTTAGTAATTCGACTTTGAGTGAAGCCGGTACTTTAAACCCCTTTTATACTAAGTGTTTAGCACTGTACTTGAAATTCTTGTTGTTTTAGCACCTCTGTGCGGAATTTGGTCAAAGATCTGTGTGGGTATTTTGTCGAAATCACTCCACCCTTTCAGAGGTGACGTCATCGGGACATTCCCCCTTTTCCCTTTTACCCCCACACACACTTTGTTTAAATCCTGGTTTGATAGCATATTTGTTAACCACTGAATACTTTCCAGTATTGTACTAAAGATGGCAATTGGCAACCTGTTGATATGTTCTTTAACGAACATTTGTAATTAACGGGTAAGCTACTTGCGCTAAATATCTACGCTATATCCGTACATTCACATAATACTTCAGAAAGGACATTGATGCGATGACATTATTATGTCACTATGTTGAACATGACATAAGCGTGTGATTTACACCTAAAACATGTTTTTTTGAACATTTTTGGCCTGTGGTGTATTTTTTTCTTCTTCATTGCATCCTCTTCCTGCATCGCTGACGAAGACATGTCGAAAGTAAATGACTTTGAACTCGCATAAAAAAATATAATAAAAAACACATAAAATTGCAGAGAGTGAGCTTCCACACCTGGCTAACAATGCAAGTAACCTTCAATTCGCAACCTCAAAAAGAAACGTTCGGTGAAATTAGGTCAATTGCGTTTTTGACCGTCTGGTCAGCGTTTTAAAGTGAGCTTAGACCTTAACGTTTAACTTTAGATTTGTTGAAATCGACTTTAGGGAACACCCTGTATTATTATTTTGATAAACTGCGACGTCACATTAACGCTATCATTATGCGACTCATTCACGATAAGAACATATCAGAACATGTCTACCGATCGCATGCGTATGAATTTCTTTTTAAAGCATGCATTTTCAACAAAAAACAACATATTTCCAAGAAAATTCACATTGACATCTTTCAACGTAAAATCAAAAAAAACAACATTCTGTTGTTTTATCTAGCCTATATCTGTTTTCGGAAAAT
>JAQIXS010005040.1:0-13552 GCA_034700785.1 Rossiulus vilnensis
GGATGCCCATGGTCCCAACCTTGGAAGAACATCTCTGGCAGATCGGACACTTCGATTTAAGGTTAGAAAACCTCTTCAGTTTGGATCTGAAAGTTGGCACCAAGCGTAACACAATGGCATTTCGTTGTTTAGATTCTCACTAAGTGCATCACTGAATTCAGCCACGACATTTCCAATTCTCAGTTGCACTTGATAAACACGATAGGCAAGTTTTTACTGGTTTTTGACGTGTGCAGCATTTCGGCTGGTAATTGGTGGTTACTGTCACTCCATTTTGCAATTTCAGAGGATCTCATCGACTACTTTGAGATACCAGTTAAAACCACCACTTCATACGAAGATTTCAAAACTGCTGACAACTTGCCTCCCAACCTCCACGTGCAGCAGGAGTACATCAGATTCCATCCCGAGACAGACACCAAGTTTGGCGGAGTATCTGCTTTTCCAGGAAGGTCGACCATCGTCACAGGTCTGAAGGCCAGAAAGAAGTACAAAGGCTACAAGGCTGATTTTTCACCTTTCGACCAAGTTTAGATGTTTTAATTGGTGAGAGCTTATGTTTTATTCTATTCTTTTTTCTGATTGATCACAAGTAAGATTATGAGGCACTCATAAGTAAGGACGTTTTATACAAATTTCATTGATGGTTATGTTATTGGAATTAAGCCAAATTTCATCTTGAAATGGTTTTTGATGTACAGATTAGGCCCGACTTAAAAAAAAACATGCAGTAAAATCTTCTTATCGTGATATTGACACGAAGTGTCATAAATATTATTTCGGTTCGGTTTTGTGCAGTTTCCCGAACAGGTGATGTTTTCGGTTCTTCTCGTTGCCTCCCTATAATAATAAAGGTGTGCAATCAGAACACTCGCATGAGGATTTATGCTATGATTGCGAGTTAAATTTTACCGTTAAAAGTGATCCCATGAGTAAGCGGGCTTTATCTTCCTCTTGGGGCATTGAGCTGTCCTGGTCGTCCAGCGGGACTCTGCTCTTGATCTGCAGCTTCTGCTTAATGGCCTATTTGGGGCACGAAACATAATTCATGAGAGGCAAAATCTACGAATTCCTCCATTTCGTTGAGCCTGGTTGCCATACCTGCGACAGGAGGGCTTTTTTGCTGTCGCTTTTCATGGCCAAAAGTAAGTCCAGCCACGTCCATGTCACGTTGTGGTACTCCAGCGTCTGGAGCACCAGGTTGAAGTCGTGCACGTCCTCTATGTTCTTCTCCTTCTCCCCTTTGTAACTCACTCGAACGGGCACCTCGGGAATTTTGATGTACAAGAACATCTTGTTTTTCTCCGCACGCTCCTGGAATTTAGAGCAAAATCATAGCACGACTTCGAAATATCTCAAACCAGAATGTGTCGTATCAAACAACTTGCCTTCATTTTTTCAATGTCATCCTGATCCTCACAACTTATCGTTCGTCTCTGCTGTAATCGGCGCTTGCTACTTCGGATGCTCCCGCTGGAGGAAATGGACACACTGTCTGGGTCCACGTCCTCAGATCCTTGTGTCTCTGGCAATTCTAATTTTGAAAAAAATGACAGTGCAACACAATTGCCCAAACCGACAGATAGTTTCAAGACACGCGCATTCGCAAACTGATTTCCTACCAGAATCTTTCTCCGGGAAGCAAAACTTGAGCATGGTCTTAAAGAACTGATACGTCACTCGAAGCGTCATGGGAACGACGTTCACTTCGAAGTGCTCCTTGATGGAGATGCCTCCCACCGGCGCTTTCTCCCGACAGAAGATGCGCAGAGCGCACTGGCGGTCGATGGGAATGTTTCCGCGCAGCTCGGTTGGCTGAAGAACGTCCTGTAAGCGTGCAGGGATAAAGCGGATGAATAACTCCTTCGTGCAAGAAGACCTACTAAAAGCGATGTATCTACCTTGTAGATTTGGTTAGGAAGAGAGTTAGTGACTTTGATATAACCCAGCTCCAAGAGGTGTTCTGCGGAATCGTCTATCTTAGTAGCCTTGCTGTATCTGGAAATGGAATGGCAAAGAATTGCAGTTGTAGCATGCAGGATTAGACAGTGCAGAGGCCAGCTTGCTATCTTATCGGTTGTTTTGTAAAAACTGCTTACAAAAAATTGCTGAGCGCAATGTCGGCGATGCTCAGCTGACCATCGGCCTCGGTCAGCCTCCACTGCGCGTACTTAAAGCACACTTCGCTGTGCCGGCGCAAGGGCACCTGCTGGTCTTTGGTGGTTTTGAGGTTCCTGTTGGCCGAAATCTGCGTCTCCTTGAAACAGCTGATCATCATCGCCAGCTCGTCTCCCTGCGCGTTGATCTGCACCTTGTTGTCGTACACCTGGTTCTCCAGCACCTCCATCTGCTGCACCAGGCTTTCGTCGCATGGATTCTCATCCAGAGCCTTCTGCACCATGTACGTCTCCTTCTCCAGGCGCCGTAGGTTGGATATCAGCAACCTGCTTAACGAAGGTCGCGTTAGGCCAAAGTTTACGGGACGCTGCAGAAACGGGGGTCTTACCGTAGATTGTTCTGCAAGAGCAGGATCGGCCTCCGCTGATCCTCGATGCTAGACAGCTGCAACTGGAACCTGAGCCGCTGCAGCTTCTCGATGGCCTCTTTCTTGCCTGGCTCCACGTAGAGCAGCAGGTTGTTCACGATGTCCAGAAGCATGAGGTACTGCACAGAGTTGGTGCAGCAGTTGAGATCTTGGTGGGTGAGGGTGAAAGAGTCCACCGCCGTGTCCTTCCTCCAGATCTCGGAGTCCTCCGGCGGCTGCGCAGAAAACAGGGAAACGGAAACAATTTGCAATTGCCGCACCAATCGGTTAGCTCGAAGCAAATGCAACGACAGATCAGATCAATTACGCCCGAAAAGAGGTCGGGAAATACTCTTTGAGACGTGCTACCGTGTCTAGATAATGATTAGCAATCACCAGTGGGGGCACTTCTTCCAGGCTGTTGGGGTCCAGACTCTCGCCGTACGAAGCATAGAAAAACTGGCAGCCGCAACGGGATGCGATGCGCTGCAGTTGAATGCCGTGGGTGCTTCCTGAAGGACACGAAAAGGATGAATTTACCGTATTTGCTCGCGTATAAGTTGCACTTTTTTCTCTAAGGTTCGAAGTAGGGATGTGGTTTATACAAAACAAGCAAACACGTCAATCGTAACACAATCATTTCACCTGTACTCCCTCCTCCAACGGTGTTGCTGACAACGCCACCCACTCCCTGTCCGCTTCCGACGAGATCGGCAAAATGCTCAATGACCATGCTCTCTTTTTCTTCAATGTTCTCCAACGTCAACCACTGGATGTTCTCGCCGGTGCAGTTGGAAACTCCGGAATCAACGGTGGCGTAGTACTGCCGGGACACAAAAGAACCAATTCAATTTGACTCAGTACCCTACTGTCAGCAAGTATAAGACACGTGGTAGGGGTGTACTCCATCAACCCAAGTTATTTTAATTTTCCCTAATTTTTCATGGCCATTTACCTGCATGCACTCGAGGGATCCGACCCAAGTTGTTTTGGAGACGAGCGTCCGGTCCTTCCACACTGGCTGGTGCAGCCGCTGAAGGATCTGCGCGCGGGCCGCGCTCATGATCACGTAGCCCGGCGTCTCGCACCCCTTCAGGAACACTTGGCTGTTAATCAGCTCCACTGACGGGGAAAGAACAGTAGATTGGATCTCAAGCTAGGCCAATGGCAAGCACGTAGGGAAATCTTACCGAGCCAATTTCTGTGCAACACGTCGTCCGTCTGACACGCAACCACCCCGTGGAGGATCTGCTCCCGCGTGTTGCCGGACAGGTCCTCCGAGAAGACGACAGAGTTGTTGTCCGCCTCAGAAATCAGCTTCTGGAGCATGTTGATGGCGTGGCCGGACTGGATGCGGGAGAGGGGACTAGTGGCCGAAGCCGGAATCGGAGACACGGACCCAACGACCGGAGCCACCGACGAGCCTCTAGGTTTCTGAAAAGCCGAAATCGGTTTAATCCGTTACCGACTTAGATGACAATTAGTGGTTTACCAAACATTTTCGATATTTACCATTGGAGATGACGATGACGGATCAACTTTGAAACCTTTCAGGGCTTCCGTGGAGATGTTGTGTCTCATAAGCTGCGAACGAACAATTAGGAGTAAATGGTTTTTCCACAACATTTTGACAGCTTTGAATTCTCACCTTGTTCCTCATAAAGCTGTCGAACAGGCAGAATACGATGGTGCGGTTGTTCTTGGTCCACGATCCCTTGAGATCGTGCACCACCAAGCGGTGCGTGGGCGTGTCGGAAGCATCGTGGTTGCTGGCTGCACTCCTTCCTCCGGCTTCTCTTCCATAAGACACCCTGTTCGAGCGCGGCATTATTACATTATCTTTTTTGTACCGGCCAGCTTGAATTGAATCGTTTCTGAACGTACCTCGAAAGGCTGAGAAAGTAACTCTTTTCCACCGGAGCTCGGAAGGACACGTTCATCTACGGGAAAAGATTGTCACGGTGAAACCTAACTGCACGGCACGTGAAATTCGAAAATAGGGAACACCTACCTCGTTCCCGACATCGTCGCTCGCTGCGCTCAGCAGCCAGATTTCTCCATTGCTTAGCTCGCAGTTCATGTAAATGACGTTTAGCGCTGACTGCGGTCTGCGGAGGGAATAATTGCGGAGTTTAATTCAGTTCAGTACCCTTCTGTCAGCAAGGTTTCATTTAAAGACTGCACCAAATTAGTATTTCCAGGCAAAGTAAATTGTTCTTGATCGCAGTGTCACCCACTTGAGACCCTTGATCGTTTGGAAAATACACATCTTTACGCGCGCGAGACCACTGCGCTCACCTATGCTTCAGTCCATCGTCGATTGCAGCCAGAGTCAAGTTGTACTCGGTGGAGAGGGTCAGCTTCTCTGCCTGGAGACGGAAGCCGCGAAGCTTCGCGAACGACATCCAGTAGCACACCTCGAATTGATGCAAACTCAGGGAAAGGCGCATTGATCTGTAAGAGAATTATAAAGGCATTCACCATACGGTTCCCAGTGGCAGTTCCTGCAGATTCCTACTTACTTGTAGTGCCGGCTCAGCGAGACCTTCCGTGGCTTGACGTTGTTGAACACCACTCCTCTTCTGATCGGCCGCGTCACTCCCGAAAGGATCACCTATTAGCGGGCGGAACTGGTTCGAAATATTCTGCTTGCCAAATTGGTTTCTTTCTTGGCGTTCTTACCTTCAGGTTTTCCAGCCACTTGAGTGTGTTGCTGTAGAAGAGCATCGACGGGATGCTTCGGCTTCCTTCCGCGGAAGCCGGCTTCGTGTCCATGACCACGGACAGGTTGAAGCTGAGAGAGCGGAACGCCCGGTACGAGTCATGCTTCTGGTTGATGGAGTACTCCGGAAGCTTGTCTGGGGCGCACGGCATGACCGCGTGGTGGTCGTTAGGGTCGCCCACGCACTGCCAGTCCAGTTTGATTCTGACAAGCACACGAGAAAATTAAACAAGCGCTCCGGGCCTTGTTGCTCGGCCTTGTCGGTGCACTTACGCCAGTTTCAGGTTTGGGAAGTGCAGCAGGTGGCAGTCGTCGTACTTCGATGCGGTGCGCACATACACGTCCAGATTGCCTTTCAGCACAAATTTGGCTGCAAAAGAGTACCAGTTACCTTCCACTGATCACAAATCGCATCGAGGTTTTCACGCGCGCATTACCGTTGATCCAGTCGAACTCCAGGTCCGTCCAGGTGAAGTCCATCCCCTCGGTCGTGTTGCATGGGTCCAGCGACGCGTGCTGCACCATGGTCAGCTGCTGCATCATCATGGTCAGGCGGCCGTGGAACAGGAGGCGCATCTTGTCCCAGAAGGGCAGGGGCGGGCTGGGGTCGGCCGAGGGCCTGCTGATGAGGTCAGAGGCCAAATTGAATTCGGCCATTGCCGGCTCCCAGCACGGACCGTAGCCCACCGTTAACTGCTCCACGTCTGCAAGAAAACGCCAAAGGATTATTTTTGCAAACCTGACCCTGAACTCCACACGATCGGCCCAAAGGCTACAAGGCTAAAATCGATTGGACATACCGCAGCTTATGTCGTAGTAGAACTTGAGGGGTGGCATGCTGCGCTCAATCGTAGCGTTTGTCCATGGTTCACCGATTTCGATCTCAGTGTTGCGCTTGGCTACACGATGGGGAAATAAAAGATTACGCCTATTCTGTGTGCGGAAGCTTCATCTCAAAGATGGGGACATGCAGATTATTACCCCTTTTGCTGGGCTCTTCTTCGGCTCCAACGAGCATCCCCCAGGCTGTGAAATTCGTTGAATTCAGCAGCGGCGAAGGATAGTCACGAAGCTGCATCACGATAGCAGCCGAGCTGAACTGGACCATGCGGCACCAAAGTGTCGTGAATTCCAAGTCCTCTTCAGGCCAAGGACTTTGGAATCGAAGCATAAAAAAGAATAAGATGATGACATTTCCTGCTGTACTTCTGGAAAGCTAACAGTGTCTCAGAAGTCCGAGTGAAGAGACACACCTTTCATAATCCAACTTCCGCATGTGGGCCACGATCTTGTCCTTCCCATGCATGGTGGGATCGGCGAGCGACAAAAGCTCAATGTCATTGCCGTTCAGCGCGTACAGCTGCGTCCTCATGGGCGAGGAGGCGTACATCTGCTGCGACCGCTTCACGTAAATGTCTGCATTGCGCTTGGCCAGACTCCGGTAGAGCTCGTTGACTTTGGTGGCTAAGCGAGCAAACGAACGGATGAGGGTGGGATCAAGCGGTTACAGGGCCAAGGTTCAGGCGAAAGCCCACCTGGGAGATGGAGGTGCGTCTTGCGGAGCTCGTCCACTTTGGCGTCCAGCATCTTCCACCGCTTTTGGCTCTCGTTGTACTCGTCTTCGAGCAGCTCGTAGTTGTCCCGGAGGCGAACCTCGAACGGATCGTCGCAGATCTCGATCATTATCTCCTGAAAAACGCAATGCGATCATTCGGTACGCGGTTGATGCCTGACACCGTAACCGTTGTTGTTTTTTACCTTAATTTTGATGCATAAGTCAGGAGGCAGGGATTCATCTGCGGCTGAGGATCTGTCTTTGGATCTGTGCAAAAGTTTCAGCCACTTCGTGATGCTGATTGCCTGTAGAACCACACGGAAGAAAAATTAATGTCCTCGTACATTCCTAAATGTGATAAAACAGGGTTCCCGTGGAATTGTCAGGGAAGTCTTAAAAGGCACAGAATGGTCAGGGAAGTTGAACATTTTATTTCTGGGGGAGCCCTGTGGAGTCATGAAAATGTCGTGAAATTGAATTCAAGTCATGGAAAAATTATGATATTGAGCTTATGTACCGAATTGCACGCATCATTGATCATTGGTCAGGGAGTTTTTTTCAAAAAAACCCGGAAAAGTCAGGGAAGTTGGGGAGCCCGTTAGAAACGGTAAACTAAGTTCCTCAAAACCAAACGTGCCTTTTCCGTGAGCGTTTCTGCAAAATTGTACTTGTGCGGAAAGCATATCTTGACCGACGCAATCGCAACATTCCTGGAAGAAATTTCAAAAAATGCAATAATTAAATTCGGTTTCTAAGATTGAAATGGAAAACGAGGATTCGGAGACTCGCCAAGCTTTGTTCTCCTTCAGTTCGAGGATGTCGAAGCTTTGCCGTCCGGCCTTCAGAGCCGCGCTGCCCGCCACCGTTGCCATTTCGATGCGGTTCAGTGTAATGATGTCGTGCTGGTCAAACTGGATGATTGCCTCCTCGCTGCTGACTCTCACGTTGCCCTGATGATAGCAGAGGGAGAATTCCCGGACGTTGAAGATTATGCTACGTTCAAAGAATGTGCAATCACTCGCACCGATGCTTGGAACGATGAACCGAGAAAGCTGAAGAAGGATTTCTACCTGTTGGTTTGCGTTAACCAAGCGGTGAAGCAGAGCGTCCCTTCCACTTTGACTTTGACGAGGATTTGCCGCGAGCGCCGCGGGGCCGCAGTCGGAGCGAGCTTCGATTCGGGCGCAGGGAACATCTCGGAGGCTTGCTTCTTCAGAGCAACGATGTCGCTGGCAATGCTGTGGGCGGTCGTGTGATCCGTAGTTGTCCATCGCAGCTGGATCTGATCGCACAGCTGAACTGCCGTCTCTCGTGAGCGGCGCTGGTAGACCATCGAGGATGTCGCGATGTTCAGGATGCAGCTCTTCAGCTCGCTGGATTTTATGCAAGGGAAGTACTGTGGTGGAAAAGCATACCAAATTGACTTCCTCTCAGTCACTTTCGTTCAAAATGGCAGAAATAGGTTTTCGTACCATGGCCGATGGAATGAACGTCACTAGCTTGATTCCCTCGATGGACACGCTCGTACGCTCCGCTAAAGATTCGAAGTTTCCACTGTCTGCCCTTAGCAAAAATCCAACTGAAACGGCGAAACCAAAGGACATTTTAACGACAGATCGCGCAAGAGATCCGACGAAACATTCCCCTTTTACCTCTTTTCTCGCAGAGGGCAAAAACATTGGTGTTAGTCACGGCGACGTGAACGTGCACGATCTCTTGCGCGGCTTTTTGCGGCTTCGGTTTAACGGAGACCTGGCGCTCGCTCAGCCTCATGCGAGTTTTGCAAGAGTTCAACGTGTGCTTTATCTCTTGCGTACACCTGAAAAGTTAAACAACGGTGTCATCTATACTTCCTCGCTCCATGCACATATTCTCTCTCGACTCACCTGAGAACGTCCAAGATCAATCCGCCCAGATTCTCATTCCACTCCAGATGAGTGCAGTCGATCATGGATTCGATCTTTCTGTCACATTTGTGCTGTTTCTTCGCCTGTAGGATTTCAAAATTCAAAATTCTTAGATCTAGTGTCCTCTTTACCAGTGAAGAGATTTAGAAGAAGTTTAGCAACTTGGGCTCCATACCTCGAACAGGAGAACGCCAATAAACACGGGCGTGTTCCAGTAGTGGTGCTTCTTGTTGGAATTCTTGGGCAAGGGCTGCTCCCCCATGCGGCACCACCACGACTCCAATAGTCCGTTCAAACTAGAGAGAGGAGAGAGAAACTTGATGGGCACATTCTGATAACCATCCTTGGATGGAGGAATTCCCTTCCTGGAGTAAATACATACCTTCTGTCTAACTCTGGGGCCTCCGGCAAGCACTTCTTGCCTTCCAGCGTGAATCTCGCGTGGACCAGCCCCGAACTGCTGCTGGACTTTGGCGTGAAGTACAAGGCGGTCGTGACGTCGTGCAGCTCGAACGTGATTTTGTGCGGTTTGTCGAAAAGCCTTTCCAAGTAGTTTGTGCTTTGCAGCGATGCTTCGGCTGCGCCTGCAGGGCGGTTCATTTGACGCCCACTCCACTTCAGCACGTACTCCAACCAACTCTTCACGTCCACGTGGTGGTACCGACACGAGAACGTCGTCACCGTCGTGGACGCCTCGGTGCGGTGCTCGGAAACCTTGAAATGAATACGTTCATTGCACGTTTAGTCTTTTTCTCCAAATTAGTCGCAACGCGATTCTTTGGCCCTCAAGAGGCGTTAACGAAATTATTATAGATGTTTTGTAATTGGGGGTCTTCTTCCGCAATACTCAAAATGCATGATTCGTGCACACGTGGAAAGTCAGTAGTAGTCAGGGAAATCCCTTATAAACATGCACTGCAGGTTTTCTTAAGTACTGAGGAATTGTTTACAAGTAGTTGCCAGAAACTGCCCAGAAACTACTTGAGCTGAAAAAAAAACTGATAGTTTGTTATATGGTAGTTGTTCCTTTTGATGTTTGAACTCACAATGAGCTTGGCTTCTGCCCTGTTCAGAGTCACAACTCTACGAATTCCAGTGTCGATGTTGAAATCCTCCACCAAGAAGGAGGTTTCGAGTTCGCCGGGAAACAACAGGTTCTCTTTGAGGTCCTCGTGCAGCAGTATGGAGGAGAAGGCCGTGGTGCTCAGCATCTTCTTCATGGACAGCAACAGGCTCTTGTCCTTGTTTTCGCACTCCAGTTTTATCTTCATGTTCTCCAAGTTCAAATTGAGAGTCTGCAAGATTCAGGGTTTTCTGGTCCAGCATTAATCTCGCACTTCTCGGCACAGCGTAATTTCACATTCCTAAACTTTACCTCTGGCAGACGACTCCAGATTTTGTTTATTTTGGCTATTGCGCTGTTGCGATCGCTGACGCTTTCCGGGCTTTTGGAAGACAAGTTCATTGTGGCAGGAAAAAGTCGTAGCAAACCTGCAAAAGCGCACGGGATAGATTTCTCAAGAGTTTTTCGATTTTTAAGACATTTCGGTTTTAATTGCTTCGCTTTGGACGGACCTTCGGACAAAATAACATCCAGTTCGGGAAGCACGCTTAGCGAAAACGCCTAAAAATGGAGGAATCCAGTAAGCAATGTGAACAAACATACGGAGTAACAACTGGTTTTTTTTACAGATAATTCAAAGCAGGAAGATGATTTTTGCCGCAAGCATTTTCCGTGAGTAGATAGTGCTTTGGGAGAAAAAAATTGGAGCTCAATCACCTTTAACTTGAACTTTTTCTTCGGGTCGATGCTGACAATTAAATTGCTGCTCGAGTTGATCTCGACCAAGCAGGGTAACGCCGAGCTCTGCACGGATAAAAAGTGAATGATGACCGCGAGCTTAACGCAAGGCGCAAAAAAGCCACAAATTTACCTCTTCCACGTGATGAAGTAATTTGGACGTGAAATTGTTGATGCTTAAACTCACTTGCATCCTTCAAAAGCAAAAGCAACCAAAAATAAAAAGGGTTAAAATCTGAACCAATTTTTTTTTTTGGTCAAAAAAAAAATAATCGGGTTTATTCCGCGGACCATGATTGATCCGTTGTTCCTTCCAGCTTCACTTCACTGATCGTGGCGTGAAAGAGACAGTTGTTGACTACCTTTAGCAGCATTATATTCACATTATAAATATGGATCGATGTGATCTGAAGCAAACGGGAATTACGGGAAAGATAGTCGAAAAGAAATTACGGCAAATTTTAGCTTTTTACAGCAATTTGCGAGAAGGAAATTGACCTGCGATAGCGTAATGATTTGCGGCGGGATGTTCAAGGTGGATTGTGTGTTTTCGGAAACGCCATCGTCGGGGGAATCACGGTCGTCGTCGCTGCCATCGGCCCTCGCGCCAAGCTCCTTCTCGATCCGAACATCGCCTACGTAAATGGCTAGGATTTTACTGGAGGTAAGAGAAATTGACCGATGTTAAAGCCCTACGAACGGCTAAGCTTGAATAAAACTGACGTTATTGCGGTTCAGCACCTGTACGAGCTGTTGACTAGATTGCTCGAAACACCGATGGACTCGATCACCTGCAGTATGGTCGAACGTAAATTAATTATCCGACAGTTTGGTTTCGGAAATAACGCCTGGAATGCCAGGCCCTTACCACGGTAAAGTTATTCTTGCAGATGCGGACATCTTTCAGCGAGAACGGAATGAAGCTGATCCGCCCGATCTTGACTTCTGCGTTCACCGCCTTGCATAATATCCAGGATATGAACCTCGGCAAGCCCCTGTGGCAAAGATTCGCAGATTGAGTGCATTTGGTAGAAACTCGATCATGAAGCATCCGAAAAGGGAAGACTTGGGAGGTAATGTCTAGAGTTGTCAGTATAAACTACACTGCATTTATTAGCACACCTTACTCCATCATTACCGATGTCATTACCTTCCGAGTGACATTACTAATGGTCGTGTAAGGCAAACTGAAATGAAATGATTGCTAGTAATGTTGTGAATTTCGTACGATCGACAAAAATGCAGTAGTAATTAATGATCGTTGGTAATGCCATCATTAATGATGTCATTAGTAATGATCGTTTAAGGTTAGAGGTCTGCGGTCTGCTATGCTTGTCAACCACGTTAAATTCACGTCACTACTGGAAAACATTTTATTTCAGTTCATCACACCATCATTAGTAATGCCATTGCCAGTAATGATCGTTTAAAGTCTGTTATTCATTGCACTAGTAATATATGAACGCCCTTCGTGTCACGGTCCCCTATAGTTTACAAAATGTGGCAATAGATGGCGCTGCCAGCCAGCGGAACACTGGCATGTCTGACGTCCGAAGCCCTTTGGCAACGGCTGATAAAGCTGGGAAATGGTCCATTGGGGACGATTGCTAGTTTGATTTGTTTATGCGATAAAAGCGCAGTTGAATGACCAGATCCGCCAGGAACGAAGACCAGAATCCGGACGGCGTTTTTTTTTCGGCTGATACGCGCGCACCCAACGACGATCGTCGGCCAGCAGCAGCCTCTGCGATCTGCGCAACGTACCTGGATATCACGACGTACAAGATAACGATCCCCCACGTTATGTAGCCAATGCCGAACATAATAATCTCCGATTTGATCTCCCGTTAATCGAGAGATCGCTCGCGGTGGCATATTTTCATCAGCGGGAAGTGGGGAGGATATTTTCTTTTCGATTCGGGATTTGGTTCGCGCTTTCGCCGCTAGGAGGCCCACCTGCCAAATTTGAAATAGTCGTCCACCCGGCTGGAAGTCGCCAGTCGCGAGTGACGATCGGTCGTCGGGACGCTTTGCAGTCCGTGGCTAAACCACTTTCGCGGAGAATGGTGAAAATCGGGCGCCGGGCAGCGAAGCCGGCCGAGAAACTGGGATTTCCCCCGGGTTTGCCCCTCTAGAAAATGGCGGATTTGAGGCACGCGGCCGCCGCGTCGGCGTCGGCTGGTGGCCAGCCGTGTGTCGCGCCGTCAGCCGTCACGTGGTAACGGTCGCGGCCAATGAACGCGCGGGACACTTAGCGCCTTGTTGTTCCTCCGGCCGCCATCATTGTCGCCATTTTCAGCTGCAAATCAGTCCCAAGGTCGGATAATTCCACGCAGAAATGGCCTTTCTAAAGCGTCCGAGGCCGTAGTTCCAGTGAAAATGCGAGTGTAAATCATGGACAAGCCATGACGCATCCAAACTTCCAAACGAACGGTGCGAGCTTGGAGGATTGTCACACCAATTTCTTTGCCCTGGTAAGTAGCCTCACTGGAGGAACTGATTAGAAGGGATTTCGGTAGAATGGCCCTTGGCGAGCGTGGTGTGCGTTTTTCGGGCCCTTCTGGTCCCCGAAATGGACCCGGGGCGTGGGGGGACGAGAAGCCCGATGCCCCGCGCCCAAGAAAATGGGTTACGGTAGCGTCTCATAGTAGGTCACGATTAAATGTCACCTGCGCCAAGTTTGCCTGCGTGATTTAATGGAATTCGCAGGGTACGTTCGGAACGCTTTCCGCCAACGACCGCCCCCCATCCCGCGGTGTTTCGGCGGTTTTTCGCCCATTTCGGGGGGAGGGGGGAGGACCGAGGAGCGGGATCGAGCCCGGCTAATAATCTACTTGTTCTCGCACTTTTCCGACGGCTGAACACGAATCGGTTCGCAGGGCAGGAAGCGTCGCGGCTGCTCTCCGGAGCCCGCTTTTCATCGCTTGCCCCCGCCTGGATGGGAATGTGGCAGGCGGTAAGAGAAGCTGAGAGGCTGAGAGCTGTAGGGGAGAGAGAAAGAGAAATACGAGGGCTGGTGAGAAAAGCGGGGTCGTGCCAGTTT
>JAQIXS010005041.1:0-13552 GCA_034700785.1 Rossiulus vilnensis
AATAAAAAAAATCCAGCCCTCCTCCCCCCCCCTCCCCTGTACAAGAGCGTTCCGGTAAAAAAAAATGTAGCTCTACACCACTGAACCCTACCACATGGAATTAAATGCTGCTTGTAGGGTATCGAATAGAATTAGAATTAGACCTGCATGTGACAAGTACTGTACAGGTGAAGTACATCTAAAAAATGTTTTAGCAATATTATAAGCTATTCCTACTATTTTTCAGGGAATTTGGCACCAGTCTTTTAAATGATTCTCGCAAAATAGTTATTTTCTTTCAGGTAGTGTAAGGTATTTTAGTGATATGAACATTTTTATAATGAAGAAGAGCAGCAATCCCCCATCAATTCGCCCCTGTATGAAACAATATGTTTGTCTAATGGAGGTTATTTAACTGAATACATAACCATACGCGACATGAGGCGAGATTAGGAAGGTAAATGGCCAAGGTCAGGGGTGACCAGTTTTTTAGACGGTTCTAAGTATATCACATAAAGGTCCACAAAGAGCCCAGAATCAAATTTCTAGCTGGAAATCGAGGAACAATGGTAAAATTACTTCTTGGTTTGTTCAGCATTTATCAGCAATGGAAAGCATGTTGAAGGACTTTCTTCTGGGAGAGCATCTGTTGCTCATCGGCAACCAAGGAGTTGGGAAAAACAAGATAGCAGATCGCTTCTTGCAGCTGCTAAACCGGCCAAGAGAATATATACAACTGCACCGCGATACAACTATCCAAACGCTGACTCTGCAACCAACCGTGCAAGACGGTGTGATTGTCTACGAAGATTCGCCTTTAGTATGCGCACTGAAATTGGGGCACATTTTGGTCGTAGACGAAGCTGATAAAGCACCGGCACACGTGGTGTGCATTCTTAAGACCTTACTCGAGTCTGGCGAAATGTTGCTTTCGGATGGACGCCGTGTCATCATGCAGAAATTTGGTAAGGAAAAAATTATCAACTGAAAAATGGCAGCATAGCAATTCTGTCAACATATAGCCTAATCATTCTTGAACATTGCCATTATTTTATAGCAAATGAAATCCCTGCATCTGAGAAAGACAAATACGTTATTATGCATCCAGATTTTCGTTTGATCGTGTTAGCAAATCGCCCTGGATTTCCGTTTCTTGGAAACGATTTCTACCGTGCTTTAGGCGAGTGCTTTTAATTGTTTTTAATTGTCCTTAACGAACGGAAATTAAAGAGCATATTCGATTTTCACAGGGGATATTTTTGCTTGCCATCCAATTGACAACCCGGATTTTTATTCTGAAATGGCTATGCTGAGACAATATGGGCCAGACGTTCCTGAAGGCGTTCTGGCCAAGTTGACTAGGGCATTTGGTGAGCTGCGAACCATGGCAGATTCTGGACTGCTCACATATCCATATTCCATCCGCGAAGCCGTCAATGTTGTGCGACACATGCAGGTATGCAAACAGAAGTGTTCTTCCAGTTTATAACATTGGATAGTATATATGGCCTTAAACTATGTTACTCTAAATGGCTTATAATTTTTCTTATAAGTTAATTCCTAAAAATTGTTATTACTCAAGTAGAATGCGGGCAGTTTTAAAATGGTCTGACCATATTATTTACAGAAATATCCAAATGATTCCTTATCATCTGCCATAAGAAATATATTTGACTTCGATTCGTATGGCAAGGAGACTGTCGAAACGCTACAGAAGGTGCTGAAAAAGCATGGTATACCTTTCGGTGTCATTATTCCAGAAGTTCATTTATCCTCAGAGTAAGTTTACATTGTAATATATTTAAAAATAAAGGAGAGACAATTATGAACTTATTTGCTTCCTAGTTGTTATTAAGATGCTAGTAATTGTTTCTAACCAAGCAAGTACATCCATTGTTTCTCTATGTGCAGGTGGAATGAATTGAACATTTTCATTTTCCTGTATACTTTGCAATGTTTCATGAAACATTTCTAAAACTTCTAATCATTCTAAAATCTGCACGCAGAATGTATAAGTTTTGCGTACATGTATTTTCTTTTTAACATGCAACGACTCAGATTACGACAATTATTTTAAATAATAAGCGAAACACTTTTAAAATACTTTTAAACTAGTAAAAAAGCCAGATACATTTAAAGTCAATACAGCTGATTATGAAAAATCGCTACCCCTTAAAACGGCTTTCCATTCATGCACCATGTGCACATTTTTACTACTGGCATAATATTTTTATAAATTATTTTTTATAACGTAGTGCTCCAAAAATATTATTTTTTAATAAAATATCGTCGGAAACGTTGTTTTTTGTGTGTGTGATAATTTACATTAGCGCAATATACTGTGCATCTTTGAGCATAGATATACCGATTTCATCCTTTGACATAATTTATCAACAATTATTTTTGTTCAAAGTTGCATTCTTTGAATGTTCTTAGCAGCTCATTTCCAAATATAATTGCCAAAGAGTCAATGTATAAAAGCTGCAATCAAATAAAATTAGTTGTGAACAACAACGACTCAGTTGTATCTACATTAACAGTGTTCACAATTTTGTTTGTTTGCCATTCGAGGTATGAATTGGACGCTTTTAAGTTGGAAGCCAAATGGCGGAAGGCCGAGAGGGTGTTTGAAAATGCAAATATCGCAATTAAAGAAAGTGCTCTCCAATTCAAGGTAATATGTAATAAAATCCTTAATATTAATAGTTTTTAGCTGAAAAATTATTTTTGAAAAATTTTATGTGCTCCAGTTTATCTTAAAAACTAGAAATGAACGCGAAAAGGCGGCGTTCGAATTCTTTTTTTTTCTTTTATACATTTTTTGTGTGTAAAATACAAAAGTATTATAATTAAGTTCAATGAACAATTGTTAGATACATTAGGGTGTTGATGGCTAACAGGCGATTTCGTTTTTGCTAGGGCCCGAATTCGATAAAGAGCAGTACTGCACTACTTGAAAAAACTGATCACAGAGCCTCCAAATTCAGTGAGCTACAGTATTCATGGAAACTGCCAATGCATTATACGAACATTGTATCTAATGTGGCTGTAACGCAAGGTAAATTGGATCCCCAGATGCTTTGTCGATAAGTCATAGGCTATCAACGAAAAATGGCATTAATATAATGAAAACTTTAATATAATTTTTGTCTTTAGACGTTTCTCACAACAAATCTTTGAAAGAGTTCAGTGTGCACATAGCCACATCAAATCCAGTCCAAATGTACTCTTTCAAGCCGACATCGCCATTGGTTACTTGCTTTGATTTGAGTGATTACTTTCCCTTAATTAGACGCGGGACTTTTAAGCCCCGAATTCACATTGCCGCTCTTGGAAATTCCTCAGACGTTTTAATTTTCGATGAAATGGTAAGGTGATAATTATACTTTACAAATTTTTTATTTCGTTTATTAATAGCATGTATTTATGTATTAATGGTGATACATTGAATTAAACAATATTCGCAATTATGGTTCATTCACCAAAGTTTGTACATTTATAATTTGAATGATAAATGATATTTCCGGTGTACATGCATTTCTGAACCAAAACATTGTAATTTAACGATTATCCACTCCGTTGGCTAAACCGATATTTACTTAAATATAAATTTCTGTTAGCAACCAATTTAATTTATTGCTTATAGACTGGAACCAAACTCTTAGTAAGTCCGGCTGATTCAACTGCGGCCAAAATCGAGGATGGTTTTAACTTATTTAATACTGCTGAGGTATTTATGCACCGTATGGCTGGACGTGAAGAAGTACGTTTGGCTGTTATGTATAAAGACAGATTTAAGAAATCCCATAGCTGTTTTAAATGCATCATATATATCAGTTCATTCAAGTTGCTTTTAAATGTAATAACTGCAGAAAATATTACAAATCTACGCAAGCTTTATCATCAAATACTGCATATTGCCGAATCCACATATCCTATTGAATATTATCCAATTAAGACTGGAGAGAACAGTTGAAAAATTTAAAATTACATTTTTTAAATTTATTAAAATTAATAAAGTATGCAAATTTTACTACTTTTTTTTCAGAATTGTTATACATTCTGTTCCCATTTGGCAGAAGACCAGCTTTTCTTCACTTACCGTTCTCGGAAGTATGCTGGCATTTTTGACTTTCATAGCTTGAATTTTTTAATTTGTTGAACTAGTATTTTATGCTATATTTACAAGTATTTAATTCTCAACAATAGGGATGAAATTGAGATGTTTGATATCAAGGACGGAAAATACATGTCAATAAAATTGCCATTTAATATTTTATCTGCACACCCATTGTCCAAAGAAACAATACTTGTTGTTGGCGAAGATGAAAGGTAAGATGCATCTGTGCAAAGAAACTAACAAACATTTGTGCTATACTATATATATATATTTTTTTTTTATAAAGAAAATTCATCTTAACCACTTCTAAAGGCTCCAAGAATGCGATCATTCATGCAGTGGATGACGCCGACCACAGCATCATATTTGATGATGTGTTACCTAACGCTTTGAATCCTGATGTCATTGCTCGAGCCATTGGAAAGGAAAAATATGCGAACATGGCACTGCCACTTAATCGACCAAATACATACGCATCCATGGTCACAGGACTCTCGGATAATTTTGTAAGTTTGTGCAATTGTACACATTTGCGTTTGAAACAGTAATGTGGGGGAACGTGCTCCATAATAAAAATAACTTTTCATGGTTATGTAGGAGACAGCTGACATTTTGGGCATTGCTCGTGAACCAGATTATTACGCCAATTTAAAAAATGACAAGAGGCATGGGTTCAGTTCTGCATTTGCAGTAATTCCAAGCGATGCGACGTTCATACGTGCGCAGCTTCAAATAAACGCCCCATTAGATGCCAGTCCCAAAGGTAAGTGGTCATAGTACCAAACATCTATTTTTAGGCTGGTCTTTTTGCAAGGTCTACACAGAAATGTGTAATTAGCTTAAGAGAAAACATTTTGGTTGCTTGTTTTTGGAATAGCAATGACCAGTTTGGTGTATTGTATTTTATGTATGCAGGAATGGATGTGAATTTCTTGGAAGTTGTCGATATCTGCAATAAGCATGTTCGATTCATCCCTGTTGAAAAGTAAGCCAATCAGTGCATATTATCAGCACAATCCATGTCATTATCCATAATGCGTGCTATGTTTAGACCAGCAGTCACGTCTCCATATGTCGGATGGCTTTCGACCCGACAGGACACGGGTCTCGTCTTGTGTCCCACAGGCAATGGCAGTGTTATTGTCAGTGACATTGGTGGCACAGTCCATCTTTTTGAAATTGGATCTGCTCAGCTACAGCATTCATTGACAGAATGGCGGCAGATGTTAGGGGATGCGGAACAGCGACATCTTCAGGTATTTATTTCACTAATTTAATCTTAAAATAAAGCTCCATTAACCAGAAATTAAAATAGTAAATCTGGCAAAATTTGATTTGCAATCTTTCAACATTTCATTATTATTGATAGGTAACTATTGACCGGAAAAGCACAAAGGGCGTCACTGCACCTAAATTTGGAAAGATCGATCCTAAAAATGCACCACATGTCGGGGGAAACACTTGGGCTGGTGGCACAGGTATTTCTGGCTTCAAAATTAAATTGAAAGATGAGAACTATTGAGTACAATCTGCAATTCAGATCTTTAAATTGCTTTCAGGAGGTCGAGATACAGCGGGTCTTGGGGGGATGGGAGGACCGTTTCGACTGGATGCTGGACATACGGTATTCCAGGTATCAGATCTCGATAAAGCATCAGTACCTGAAGAGGTGAGTAATTTTACACAATCGAACCGGTAATGTAAGAATTGCCCAAATTTCTGCAAGTTGAAAGCGATGAAATGACTTCAACTGAATGCAAAATTTTAGCAGAAATACAAATTCAGAGTTGCGAGTGACTATAAGCTACATCTGCACGATTCAGGTTCTTAAAGCAGCAAGAGAAATGGGTAAAAAAGCTCACGCTGAGCGCTTGAGAGAGATCAAAATGTCCAAGTATGATGCGGAAGAATATGAGAAGCTTTCAAGCAGTATTCGACCACAAGTTAAACTTCTTCGAGTTATGTTAGACAGTTTGCAAGCAAAAGGTAAGGAAAGACAGTGGCTTCATCACAAGACTACCGGGGAAATTGATGACATCAAGATAGTCGAAGGTTTGACTGGAGAACACAACGTCTACAAGCGCAGAGGCGAACAGGAACCCGAGGTAGGATAGAAAAAAAGTTGCAAAGTTTTCATAGAATCAAACGATACAATACTTCTATTGCCAAACATTATTTTTCTTCAAGGCGGGGAGCCCACAACAGCTACCAAAACGTTTAAAATTGCTGGTTGACGTCAGCGGAAGCATGTATCGTTTTAATGGCTACGATGGTCGATTAGAAAGGATATTGGAATCAGCCTTGATGGTTATGGAAGCATTTGAGAATTATGAGCATAAGTTTAAGGTTCGTGAACAAACCAATTATATTTTTTTTTATATCTTCTAAACATTGGCTTTTAATCATTCAATGATGATATAATTAATATTTCTGCATATTTTATAAATAAAAATAATTATTTTTCATACCATGGAGTATAAACCACACTCATGAATGTACATTTCAAATAAAAATGATTTTTGTAATTTGTAGCATTTATTTGTGAACACTTTATTTTATTTTATTAGTATGAAATCATTGGCCATTCTGGTGACGATTTTGATGTTAGTTTTGTTCGTGACACCAGCATCCCGCAAAACAACAAAGAGCGCATGGACATTCTTAAGGCAAGTATTTATACATGTAGATAATTGTTTGACACAATTGAGCAAGACGTCAATTATAATTAGTGTGAAAATATGTTAGGCAACCAGGGATTGATGGCATTTATATGTGTATAGATTGTTTTGCATGATGGACATATGCTATCTATTTAATTATCTTATAACTGCAATGACCCCAGGAAGAATGATTTCAATACGTGTATACATGTAGCTTATTTAAAATGATAATTGACAAAGTACTTACCAATCCAACTTATTTATGGTCTTCTCAGGCAATGCATGCTCACGCCCAATTCTGTACAAGCGGTGACAACACACTGGAAGCAACGAAGCATGCCATCAAGAAAATACTTGATGAGAAAGCTGATGAGTATTTCGTCATTGTCTTGAGTGACGCCAATTTTGACAGATATGGCATTCCTGCCGAATATTTTGCACGATTAATTTCATCAGAACCTCGTGTAAACGCTTATGCTGTATTTATTGGATCCCTCGGAGATCAAGCTGAAAGGTACAGTCATAAATTGACTTAAAAATGTCAGTTGACTAAAGTTGAAATATTTTTGTTTAATGGCATTGCAAAATTGTTATCATTCCTTATATACTGTAGATTAAAGGAAAACTTACCCCCAGGACATGCATTTGTCTGCCTCGATACGCAGGAGATACCAGGAGCTTTGCGCCAAATCTTCACATCAAGTATGCTTAATACCAGTGCTGAATAAATGACCTTCGTGAAACTAACAGAAATTCCAGTTTTATCAGCTCTGGGTGTGAAAATCAGCATACGCCAATATCGTTAAGTATTTAAATCATCTCTGTAAAAAATTTCTTAATCATTACCATTAACTATTTTATGTAGAAAAAAATTAAAATTTGGAAGCATGTACATGTATTTAGTAACCAAATAAATAATCCAAAGAAATGGTACTACATTAATTTCTTTCATTCGGTTCAATATTGTCACGAATTTTACTAAACACTCATTGCACTGTATTTCTAAAACGTTTAGAAATTTAGAAAAATTGTAAATGCGTCTGTTTTCTTTTTTTTTTGCAAATAACATATTTATTACTCGATTCAGATGACAAATTTTTTACATTTTCTTAATGAACACTATAAATACTTTGCTTTAATTAAATATTAATATCCAACTTATTGATAATATTTAAACTAACACATTTATAATCATCCAATGAAGATAGTAGATACACATAGTATCCATTCAAAAAACTTGCTGACAGATAGAATGTTTAATAATCAATTAATTATCAGGTTTTGCCTAAAGTAAATCAATTCTTCCTGTGGTACAAAGCATATTTTCGTTTTCGGTAGTTGTGATAACGTCAGCATTAGCTTTTATTTATTGGCTGATCTAGTACAAAAATCTTTGCTTCTACCAACACCGCTAACAAATTATTGTATAAAACAAAATTAATTAGGAAAATTCATTATGCAAGGTCTAACTATGTATGGCATACCAATTGATGACGTTAGAGATTTGGCGCTAAATTCAAACATCGAAGTTCGTATAAAAACAATGACTAGATAAAAAAGCTTGTCACACAAGTGTGTGGCAATTTCGGGGACATCCAAAAAGGGGCAAGTCCCAGTTATGAGAATTGTACCAAAGCCATGTGCCTCTCATGTCACATGACCTAAACAGCCAACAAATCAAGTGTTTCGATGTTGCATGCGTTTGAAGTTCGAATCAAAACAAGTGTTGAAAACGACCAGTAGAGCAAAAATAATCTCAGAGAATCGTTGAAACCCATCACAATCTACTAAACCCTAAGTTAAATATTCTTGGACACTACTTAGTTTTATATGTATTGGGCTTTTTGTAATCACAATTTCAAAAAAAAGGAATAGTTCAAAGCAAAATCTTTTATTTTAGAGTTAAACTACGACATAAGATAATCGAAATTCGTGATGCTATAGTACCTACACAAATTGAAATGAGAGGAAAAAATATGCGTCCTACTATTTATATTTTATCAATTGTGCACTGGCATACGCGCATAATGTACATACATTCTTAGCCATGTACCAACTCACTATAAAAATGTTGAAAAGGCTACATAAAGCCTCGTTTTTAATCGATTTGACTTGACAGGAGGACGATCAAAAACCCTGCGAAGTATGATCTTGACTACTAGAAAATTAAAACATGAGAAAGTTATTGTAAACAACTCAGGATATTAATATCATAGTGCTCAATGTCTTTCAGACATTTTTCTTCTTTCAGATCTTTTCAGATGTAATTGACTTGAATTCAAATACGATTCTTTATTATTGCTTTGAGTTAGCATCATTAAAGGCTGTCAAACCATAACTTACCAAGTGCCAAAAAAATCAACTTTTCTGGAGAGGGAAAAACTAAAATTCGTGAAAAATATAGATAGAACCAGTTTGATTTTGTTCAAATGACAAGTTCAGACGTTGTACACCATTGACGTTAAATTACAAGAACTTAATGGAACAATTGTTTTTTGTCGAAATTTATCCAAACAGTCGTATGCGACACGCGCATGACACTACATTCCTTCATTTTGACGTCCAGAACTTAAAAACAGGGGGTGTATGTATAAAAACCATGAAAATTCCTAGACTTCCTTTGTAGATGGGCCCTGACGTGGTTCCATGAGTCCAAAATTAAATAAATTTTGTTTAGGTTCACCTTACTAAGGTTTCCTTTTAAGCCCGCGCTCAGGATTTGAAAACTGGAGAAATAGGGGGTTATTTGTACATTGGGGGCTTGACCGAAATTCCCGATAATGTTTGGCGGTTTCTATGGTCATTTTCGTATTTTTTCCCAGGAGAGGGATTTCACCCCTCCCCCTCCACATTATCCTGTTTGCTTTACAGCTAGTTATTATTTTTGCCTGGGATATCTGCAGTTTTTAGTGTTCAAATATTTGTCTGCCCTTTCCATCCAATCAAGGAATAGTAAGGCACTGACTGATGACAGTCAATTTTAACTCCACAGGGCCTAAGGGGTTTCCCCAATAACATTATCACCACTGTAGCAGGTGGGGAATGGTGCATACAACGTGGGAGGAAAAGGGGGGTGACACGTACGACGCTATGGTTTGGCACCCTTCAATTATTATAACCGGGATGTACTCTCTTGCCACCAGTGGGTGACAGCCTCAAGTCTCTTCATGTCTTAACACAGGTTAGGAAAACAGAATAACCGCTTTCAAAGCTAAATATATACATGTTTGTACTAACAATATCCTGTACATCTACCTTCAGTACAATCTCTAGACAAACCTCTTGCAAAACGTCCATTGCCTTTCACCTAAACCGGTTATTGCCAAGTAATTATGTGTACTCAACCTCATAAAAACATGTAAGTCCAAAATGCACAAATCAGGCTGCGCACCTTTTTATTTAAGACCCAATGCGATGTAGTGAGGGTTGATAGCTAAGAATGTACTGCGCTGTCCTCTTCATTCATGACGGTGAATAAACTCGACTAAGTACAGCTTCTGAACCCAATTTGTCCAACATTTCTAGAGTTCAAAGTTTAAAGTAGTCTGTACTCTTACTGGAAAATTATTTCTACTCATCTACACGTATAGCCTTAATTCAAATTGGGCTATTTCTAACTACCCTGATAAAACTATCTTTTACACTAAGTGTTTTTATATGCTGTCTACACATCGAATCGCTAAAATACTACACATCTTCACGAAGGGCGACCGTCGCACCACCAGGGTATGGTCAACGGAACGTTCGAGTATTGTCTGCAGTGACTGTCTATCAGTGGTCTGCGCATCCAGAGAATGTTGCAACGATGCCCTCATTAGTCGTTTTCTGAGTTTCTATAATTAAAACGTATAAATTAATATTGCATCCGTGAGTCACTGCGAATCAGTTGCACGTGTGCAAATCGACTGTTCGGTGGCACTTCTTGCACTTCACGTAGCAGCACCAGTAAAACTTGCAGGAGCACCGTTCCACCAGCAGTTCGGTGCTGGTGCGGTACCCCCTGCCACAGCACATGAGGTCGCAGCCGTCAATGGCTTTCGAAGTCTTATTGCACAGTCGGCCATGGGTGCCCATCGAGCCGATCTTTTGGTCGTATTCGCAGAAGTCCGGCGAAGAACTCAAATACACTAAATCCATGTCAGTGTGCGGTTTAAACTGCGGGTTCAAAGGCACCAGGTGCTTTCTGGAACCCACTTTGCGTTGTTCCACTTCCGTTGCACCATCAAATTTCTCCTTCAACACCTCCCCAACCTGAAATCGAGACCGATTAAAAAATTACAGAATTTGCCAGCATCTTCAAATTAAACGAAATTTGGTCATGCCACCAGAAGAACTCTGTGATTAGTGACGAACCCAGGATCTGCCAGGATCATGGAAGCCGTAGGCGAAACTTTTGAAAAATTGAGTTTCGAATACAGGATTTTAGCCTGCAATTTACTACAAAAAAATTCTGAGAAATTTCCCGAATAAAAATAACGCTGTGGGCTAAAATTTTCCAGATTTGAGTTTCAAATCCGTGATTTTAGCTTCAACATTTAAAAAAATATTTGCCATTAATAAAAGAAACGCCATAGGCGAAAATTTTTAAAAACTGAAAAACCCGGGGTGGGGCAGGGACGTGCCCCGGTGCCCCCCGTCACGCCTCCTGGGTGCGCCACTGCTTGTGATGCATCAGTGCCTACAGTTACCCATTTCATTTATTAGTTTAGACTTTGAAGGAATCATAAACAGTGGCTGGAAACCAAGCGAAAAACACTGACAAGTATTCGCTGCACAAGTAAAACAGGTGTATTTTATTTCTACATGGTTGCAGCTATTGACTGTCAATAAAGAGATATCTACCAAGAAGATGGACCCAAAGGGGGATTTCGTATAAGGGTCTATATTTTCTGAAAAATGTACCAGATATAGTGTTGCATTAGGCATTTGCGAGTGTACTTACCCGACGAAATGATGGCATGGCTCTCCAGCATGTTCGAAGTTCACAAGAACCGGAAACTCCGTGGCATTTGCAGTCAATTTTCATTTTTTGCGCCAGAACCTGCAATAAGGGGATGCAAATTATGTACTGTAAGTTAATCATGAATACGTTAAACAGTTGTTAATCGTAAATATTTCTTCATTTTAATAATAATTACTAACATAACTTTATATTATCCACGAGAACACAAAATCTAATTCTTTCGCAATTTTAAATACAGTAATTAAATACAGTATGCCATGAAAATGTCAAAAGTATGCCATAAAATGTCAAAAACCGCGCGACGCGTCGGTCATAAAGACAAACAGAAATAATGTTTGATTTAAAAAAAAAATGAAAAGATGGAGTTTTGAATTTTATTCATAGGATTTGGTGTTGAAATTCAAGGCAATCAGATTTCGCATTTCTATTGCGTACGTATTTCAACGGCGCTTTTATCAATGGCATTACAACGTCAGGATTATTTCTATGACCAAAAGAGTTAACTTCGCTAAATATGGTCTCGAATCACAGGTCGGACGTTACTACTACTGTACCTGTATATACACTGTAAACTATTCTGGAATAGGTTTTCATAAAATTGGTCTGCCATAAAATGCACCCTCGAAATACAAAGTATATTCATTAATAGATGTAATGAGAAAGGCTCTCTGATAACAAATGGCGCGTTATCCAAAACGTCATTTTAATGAAAAACCAAATAATGTCGTGAAAATGACATAAGTCATATAAACATTTCAAACAATAACTTCTTACTGATGCATAAACAGACTTTATACCGCTATTAGATGTTATAACATGAGCACATGGGTAGAGAAAATAACGGGAACTACAATCAAAAGCAAAACTGCTGAATACTTCATTGGTTCACACAATGTTTGTTAACATAATTCCGCCTTCTGTTCGAAAAAATGCAAACAATAAAATAAACTTGGAAATGTCTTACAATGCTGTTTGCTGGGCATTGATGCAACAGGCAAGACTGTTGCAAAACTCATGGACAATTTTATAATCCATTTCTTATTTTTTTAAATATGTAAAATATTTAAAATTAAAATTAAGTTTTATTTTTGATCTTCGTTGTTCTCGAAGCAGTCCCTCTAATTAAATTATTTCGTTAATTTGTTTTGATCAGTTCAAAACAAAGTTTTGATTTAAATCCTACACTCCTAGAGTTGTTTTGAATGCATTTTTTTCACTAAAATATATTATTGCTTGAAATGCTGTTATCACATTTTAATGTTATTTCTGGTTATTAAATAGGCAAAAGTTCAGTAATGGTATTCTAGTTATTCTTATAAGGAAAATTTGAACAATAAAACTTTTTATTCCTTGAGTAATGCATCAATTTAAGTGCAAGTAGTTGAGCTGGTAAAAAAAGGAATTTGGAATGCTGAGATGTCAGTTGTGGCAGGGAAGGTAGTTTTGATTTAAAGCAAGTTATATTCAGAAGCTATACTGCCAATGTTTATTCTTGTGCTACGTTTCGGGCTTTTATTTAGCCCATCATCAGGCGATACTTCAAGAAAGAATACAACTCTACATCAGTCATGGCAATACACATATTATACACGCTCCAATCTTCAACTTAAAATTCCTCAGTAATTCCAAATCTTCAATGTTCTAATCCGTCGTATTAATTTAATTTTCCATCCCGTTTTCGTTATTATGTTCCAATACCGTCCCCCATTTCCCGTTAATCTTAAGTAATTTCTCTTGATTTATCATACTCCCTGTATTCTAATTTCACTATTTTCTTAATATTCCTTACTTTGTTTCCAGCAGACTACCTTTCTCCATTCATTCTTCGAT
>JAQIXS010005042.1:0-13547 GCA_034700785.1 Rossiulus vilnensis
CCTGCTTTCAATACATAGCAAGTTGTGAATACATTATAGTCTGAGTGAGTCATTTCCTGTGCAAGTAGAAAGGGGTATAATGAAATGGCCTATTCCACTGACGTATTTTTAAGTTATTTTAAGTGTTTGGTTATTTAATACATTTAATATGTCTTAAAAACAACTTTAAAGATTTAAAATGTCTTAAAACGTCCATCTTTTAAAAATTAAACATTTAAAAGGGCTTAAACTATAAAATCATCTTAAATGAAGACGCCATTTTAAATTTAAGACATGAAATATGTCTATTATTAAGACTGTCGATTTACAGTGTGGTTATCTGCATTCCCTACAGATTTCTTATATGACATTTACTATTATAAACTTTCACTTTATGACTAAAGTAATCTTTACCCCTGCATGCTATATAATTACCACGTTGGTTTTCAGCGTTCTTAAGGGGGCCATAAACTGAAATTTAACTGTTTAGAATGGACGGTAGTTTTACAAAGGTCAAAAATGCTCGTTTAGGTTTAGTAATGTTGAGAAAATTCCGTCGAATATTTCTCGGAATTATACGTTACGACCTACATGTAGTAGCAATAAAAATAATAACCAAACACGAACCGAGAAATGCTTGTGAAATAAAAGTTATTCCCTAGTTAATATACTGAGGTTTTTTCTCGTGATCCAACGTGTTAATTTCCAACTGTTCTTGATACACATATTACAGCAGGATTCGCTTTCTACTAATTGAATTGGAAAAAGTCATTTAAAACTTGGGAAAATGCAATTAATGCATGTAGATCCTTAAGAGTTGGAAACAAAGCAAGTTAATTCAATGCAGATTTGCCACAATGCATTTATTGCATAATTATTTGTAATCCTATGTAGGATTTGGATGGACAAATGCTTTAGTATTCTTATTTAATGTTTATTCTTAATTGTAAAAAAATTGTCACAAAATGTGTGACTCTTCTAGTTACTCCTACTTTGTTTGCAGTTTTAAATAATTGCTTGTTATAGTGATTTTCTTTTGTAAAAAAAAATTCACTGACGAATGTGTTAATAGATGGCGCTATTTTTTAAAGTTTTTTAAGTCAGTTTCGGTACTTTTGGAAATTGTGATTAAGACTTTAAAGAAACCCTGTGTAGTATACCTTAGCCGAAACCTTATTTAGATCTTTTGTTAAAATATGGTATTGCCATCCATCTGCCCATACTATTGATTTCACGTTATTTGGGCCTTAAGCTAATAGGAATCCAGCTGGGTGCGTTTTTTTAAATTAATTAACCCTGCGTTTAGCTATTAGTGTTTAGGTAAATCGTTGCTTTCATTAACATGTGGAAAATTTACCGACTCTTCATACTCCATTTTCTACTTCCGAACTGAACCTTGGCCTCATTTTGTTCAGTTATAAAGCCCTTAGTGTTTTAATAAGAATTTCTTCATTACGATTACGTTATATTTTCTAATTTATTAAGCGTGATTAAAAACCTTAGACCTAATTCCGATGTCTCACAAGTTGCTTTCTCTGCAACTGTCTGAGAGAATGATGTACTTTAATCTACAGTTGTGCTCTGCGTTTATTTTATTTACTCTGAATTCAACGTTAGAACCCACATGGCTTTCTTCTGCTGTGTTGGGTTTTGTGATTATTCAAGTCCTCTTTCCGTGATGAATGAGTGGTTAAGTACAGATTTATGTTGATAGTCTGTGATTTAGTCTCGAAATGTCTAACATAGGTGCATAAAATTGTTTACAGAATTGGTTTGACTTTATTTACATGCTAACGGTGGTTTTCACGAAATCTTAATAATAGATACATTTCATGTCATAAATTTGAAATGGCATTTTAATCTAAGATGCTATTATAATTTAAGTCCTATTAAGTGCCGAATTTGAAAAAGATAGACATTTTTAATGTTTAAGTTGCTTATAAAGATTTTAAATACATTAAATAATCAATTTGAAAACCCATAAAATATCTTAAAATGACTTTGCATAGTTTATCATGGATACAACTAGAAGTTTCTAAATAATTATATCTTCAGAATTAGTGTCTTTTTCTACACAAATGTTTGTGATTATGTTCTAAAAACGTATTTGTTAAGAAATTTATGTATACATAAAGCTTATACAGTATATTATTCGAATAAATATAGACTTTCACTTCTGAATTTGTAGATGTAATGTATTGGTGCAGATTCTTGTTTTCAGAGATATGTAGATGTAATCATGTGAGAAACCTTATTTTTCTTTAAAATTAAATTTAAATTCAACATAAAAAAGAATGCTGTATCATAAAAAGAAAAGTATCTTAGTTGCAGTTAATACTTAATTTTTCATTTGAGTTTCACGGATTTTTGAGTGAATTTTATATGGGTGAGTATAAAACTTTATTTTTGAACAAAGCGTTTCAACTAATGTTTTGTTCCGAAATTGCTTTATGCCGTTTGCTCTGAATGTAAATACATCCATAATTTATAATTTATCTATCGGAATGTTCGCATTCGGCATTTCTTTAATTAACAATCTAGTATAAGCAATTTGTATGCATAAATGTATTCCAAAATCCTTGTCTGTGGCGTTTCCTTAGTTGTTAGTAATTGTAAACAAATTTTGATTGCAAATGTATGCCAAAATTAATTAGTCGTAATTTCGGTTTTAACATTTTTTGCCTACAGGGTTTCATTGTATGTTCCTCAACCATTTTTCTAAACCATACGTTGTACAGCGCATATTTAAAAACTCATAATTTGTGATAATTTTTCCAAAGTTCTCGCCCCCATTATACATTATCCACGCTTACCCTTTATACTTTGGCCTCCTGCACTTCATACATTGTCCAGTCTTGACTTTTATGCAACAACAACAACAACCTAATGACTATTAGGGATTTACGACCCTACAAGCCAAAATAAATATTAGAAAATCGAATACATAGATATTTTATACATTGATCACCTTCACTTTAAACATTGGCCACGCTTATACTTTATACTTTGGCCGACTATCCTTTATACAATGGCCACCTGTTCCCTTGATAAGTTGGCTACCTACACTTTATACATTGGCCACCTACACCTTATACATTGGTACGCTTACCCTTCATACTTTGGCCACCTACCCTTTATATATTGGTCATTTACTTATACAATATCAGTATAGATATACTGATTAGTACATCTGTACTGGTATCAGTATACAACTGTATTGGTGTTTGAATTGTTTATACAGATATCAGTACAAATTAGTAAGTCGGTATTAATACCAGTACAATTTTCATACTGGTTCTAATACTGATCTTTCCACTATCGTGCAGAGCTTTCATACCCGAGATAGATAAACCTTTAAGCACACCTAGGCTAGCTTTACCTGGGTGGTTCAGTGGTAGAACGCCCACTTAAAAAACAGGAATCTGGGTTATGCGAGATCGATCCCTAAATAATTCTAACGCACCTCGACGAAAACGTTCACCCATACAGACAAACAACATTTAGACAAAGTTAAATAAAGTTTGTAATAATAATAATAATAACGCACCTCTACAAAAGCGTTTACCCATACCACGCCATACAACGTTCAAAGGAAGTTAAATAAAAGGTTGTAGTAATAATAGTAATAACGCACCTCAACAAAAAACCTTCGCCCGTACAGACAGAGAACGTTAAGACGAAGTTAAATAATACGTTGTAAGAAAAATATGAACTTCTCTTTCTGGATCATAGGTGGCAGCATCATAGGCTTCTCGTTAAGGTGCAAGCATGTGTGGAAAATGGGTTTGATCAAACGGAGAGAGAGCTAATCTTTCGCAAGACGCGTCGCCAATTCCCATATCTGATTCCGCATCTATTAGTCTCAAATGGTAACGCATTTAGGGAACCGTTAGGTTGCTGTTCGGTACTGTAATTAGCCATTGGATTGCCTTGGTCCTCTGCTCTCGCGGGGTGACTTGGGAATTATTTGGAGTTTAATTATGCATGCGGTGATAGTTTCACATTTGCTAGCTCGGAAAGCTTGGCTGTGTTTGCTTTGATCAAGGCCTGTTTGCTGGGATGGTTAAGCGACAGTGATCGCCCTCCAAGCAACTTAACGTTAAAGGCGAACCCCGATTTCTAGAGATGCTAACATATCTGCATCTTTAATCCCCTTAATTTTTTTTGCTGTCTATGGAAATACCGAAGATGGATATTGGAGGTTGCATAACAGTATTTTTCAGGTTTATTTCATTTTTTATAAATCGACAGGAGATTTTTTTCTAATAATTCAAAACCTAGCGGACGACAATTCTGCAAGGGAAAAATGTGTTTAGCAATTACAGTCGAGCCTGGAACACCCGGAACCGTCTAAAAAATCCCACTTATCCCAATTACCCGAGTTCCCATTGAAACAGGTCCCGTGGTACTTAGTCTCAATTCTAGAAGTATTTTTGAAATCCATGTACGCTGTATGTGCTAAGAAACGTTTATTAATGTACTCAAACATGCATTCATTGCTAGTATGAATTGAAAAACAAACATTTTAAAGAAAAAAGAAGTGGCTTTTGATTGATTAACTTTACTTTTATTTTCAGTATTTTTTTCTAGCGTACTAATTAAATCAAAAACTTGAACGTCTGTTCCCTCTCTAGTCTTGATTAGCCTTATTGCCGACCATTATTAAGCGTAATGTGACAGACCTTAAAAACGCATACATATATTTTAAGTTTAAACATACTCACAGAGGTAAACAAGCCTGACCTTACCATGTATAAAGGTAGAGGTAAGGGAAATATTATCCAATTTAAAGAGGTGAAAATATCCCTAACGATTAAGTTTTTTTTTTGTGAAGCATGCATAGCCCAAGATATCCATCCCAGTTTTAAGCGGTTTGCGTTTTATCTAGAGCCAATTTATCCACGTTCATCTATAAGTACATAAAGCAAAAATGTATTTTTTGCATGATGGGCATCCTTTTAGATCGGATTTAAGCATTGGAAGGTGCGGTATTTCCATAATCAACATGTTGCAACATGTTGTGTGAATGTTGGTTTTAATTGATGGGAATTGAAAGGTATATACCGTTGATGTAAGGATCTGTGTGTGTTCGGTAAATGCTGGTTATAGCTGAAAGTAAATTTAGTGATAGGCCTATTGATGGCCACGGTATGTGATTCTCTCTACTGATATCAGTATGATTATATACAGATATCAGTATAACCTTAGTGGTATCAGTATTATTTTATGCTGGTTTTTGGGACTGCTGATATCAGTATGGTTAGCGATATCATTACATTTGTTACTAATATTAGTATATGATCAGTATATTTGTACTGATATCTGCTGTACTGATTATACAAATCTCTCTACCAGGGCACGACTTTAAAAGATGGGTATATGGTTCAATTACTGATCTCGGCCACGTTATGTTAAAAAAACATTGTTCCAATACATATTCACTGATGTATGCGTTAATGTATATTGTGCATATTAATGATGTAATGCAGTGTTCCGAGACTTTTTATGATAGATTACTTTGGGAGGCAATTGCGCCGATGTTTGAAGCAGTCTCTCGTTATAAAAGCTTTTGAAATAAATGAAAAATGTATGTAGGCTTTACGTTAGCATCCCCTTGTGGGAAGGTCTCATGCATCGAGCATTTATGTTCGACGAACTCGAAAGTTCTAAAAACTTTTGCTGCAGTCCTTTGATCATTCATTACCTTTCTAAAGCAATAGTTTTTTATCTTTTAGAGTCACTTGTATACCACCCAGCGTAGCCACTCTATGTACCAGCCACCGTCCAGTATCTACGATGACGACCCAGGGATCATGTCGGAAGCGGAAACGAGCGCCACCGGATTTCGAAGAGGAGGCAAGCAGCGGTCCAGCTTGCCTGTTGTTCGAACTCCGAACAAGTCCTTGGAACGACCCCTGGGTGAGTATGCCAACGATTGACGAGATTCTATGCATGCACTAGCATTATTGCCATTGAATTCTGCATGACAACCTACAGAACATAGCATCAATACCCTTAAATTTCAACCAATAAAACCGAGCTTAACGTTTCCCAAGTTGTTGGAACAAAGCTCAAATGTTCTGAAGAAATTTAGTATCGAACTTATCGAGTTTCACAGGGTCAGCAGTGGCGTGGTTTTATAATAGTTGATAGCTTTTTTACAGGCGCTTTGGCCAACAGCTGTAATCAGCGAAAATGTCGCTGATGCATGTGGTGCTAAGTGTTCTGTTTGAAATCGTTTGTTACGAATTTATTCCCCCGTGTAAAAGTGCACCGGAGGCATGAGGTTTTGTTTTGCCCCAACTTCGCTGTAAACGGTTGGTGGATAGTAAATTTCACCGTTTTCAATTAGGAACAAAAACCCGCTGGACCTATAAATCAACCTTGCTTTTAAACCGCTGGAACTGTCATTAGCAAAACGGATAGAGTTAAAACGAGACTGATAAAACTGATAATGTTGAGAAAAACGTATAGTCTATAAATCGTCCTGTATGTCTGATTAAATGAAACGCTGCTGAAGTAAAAAAATGAAAGTTCAACTTTTGAACGAAGATGGTTGTATATTACATCAAAGAGAAAGTAATATATTTACCATAACATGTTAAAGTGAAAAATATATTGCTATTAATGCAATGATATCTGTTGTGAAATGTCACTGGTAATGTTACTAGGAATTTATGGAACTCCGAGCACATTCGGATCCGTACTACTGGTCATTTTTCCTGCATGCCATTCGACGTTGGAATGCTCTTCCAAAGGACAGCCTTAAGCTGCATGAAATTCAATTTTACAATGATGTTGCCGTACACCCCATTGAGGTGGCATTCACTGAATAATATTGGGTTGATGGATTACAACTCCCCCCCACCACATGACATATCACTTGCTGCTAGTATGGTACTGAGTTGAATTGAATATTCCGTTTTTGATACTCTTTTAAGAGAATCGTTATTTTTAACTTTTCAAACTATATATTTTTAACAATTTGCGTTTATAAGATCTTTCCCTAAGCAGATTTGTAGCATATAGTAGTAGCTTTTCGTACGATTTTGTCCTCATTTCTTTTCTTTTTAATGCTAATATCTAGACCCTGCTTCTGCATGTAGTAACGCCTTCAAAAGTTGGCGTGACCTAATCTAATTGTGTAACATAGTGAAACAGTTCAGCCCAACATATTGATTTTAAGATGGTTACTCCCAAGGGAATAGGAGTGGTTCTGTAGCAAAACCAATTATGAAAACCATATTTGCATCACGGATTTGACCCAAATAACTATGGCGCTACTGTTTTCATAGTTAACTAACAATTACAGTATAAGAAAAAAGTTACAATAAAAACTTCTATAGCAAAATTATAAGATATAATGCAGCAAATCAAACAATATAATTTTAAATAAGACGATATACTTTAAAAAAATTTAACTTAATTCGTAGCATGCACCAATTAAAAATGTACTAATAACTGTGTCTTACCTGGCTAGGTTGAGCATTTCTGTCCTCCGATTTTAAAGACTGGCTTGCTGCCACTTCTGCAAACAGATCTACAGTAGATTCTTCATCATCAAATAGTGATGCTTTGGGGTGTTGTTTAACTTTTTCAGTACTGAGAATCTAAAAGTAATTTCAAATGTGAACGTCACACCAAGTAAGCATCAACATTGTGTATTCATGTCTGCTTTGCACCAGACATGCACCACACCTCTCATTAATACAAGTTTTGTCATAAGACGACTGTTGGAAGCAGTGTTAACAATATACCATTATTGAAATAACACATTGAGGGAGTCTGTATATTTCTTTTCATTTTTTCTTTTTTTAAATTAATTTTAATAGTTGTGGTATTGGTTTATGTGGTTAGAATAAATGATGAAATGCCATACCTGATCGTCTTTACTCTTAGAATTTTTCTCTAAGGCACTAGAATTGACTTTTTCTTCTTTAAACAACGAAGATCCTGCCAGATTCCTTAAAAACACGAAAATGTTCATTTATAAGCTATTTTAAAAAAATACTGGGTAATCGTAAAACTACTTTGAAATTACTTTGAAAAACAATTATAAATCAGTTTGGACTACTTTTAAAATAATTTCTTAAAATTATTTTTATTCTGCCCTTAATTCACGGGGAACTTACTTTTCTTTTGGCTTCGTGATTTCTGCAAATAAATCATCCTCATCTTCGAAAAACAGACTTTTTGAAGTTTTTTTTGGTGCAGCCTTGAATTAAAATTATTCATGAAGTAACTATGATAAAAGGACAAACGAGTTAAGGATTTGTAAATAAATGGCATACCTTGTCTTCGGCAACAATATTTTTAGACACAGAACCGCGTTGCTTGGGTTTATCTGAAAAAATATCCTCGAAATCGTCATCTTCCTCAGTTCCACCAAAGAGTATTCCACTGACATTACTTTTCCTGTCGCAAAATATTAAAGTAATGGAAATGCAATTTAAAGGAATGAGCTTACAAATATTAAGTGCAAAGTTCTATATTAGGACAAAAATAGTTTACTTTTGAGGATTGATTGGTGCGCTAAAAAGATCATCATCGTCTGGACCGTCAGTAAAAATGGCCGTGCTGCTACTAGATCCAGAATTGTTAGAACTGTCTTTCTTAATATCATCGATGCTTGCGGTCCTATTTGACAGGCTAGCTTGACTAACGTTATCGGACTCCTTAAAAGAATAAAATGTTATTTGGACATCTTACCTATCGAGCAAATAATTCTAATATTCATTAATAGGAAACTATATGCACTTGATCTTTTTCGCTATCTTTCGAATGCTGTGGCTGGATTTTGAAGCTCATTGGGTTGATTGCTGTACCAATCATTGGCACTGCTCCAGGGAAAATCTAAATTTGTTTAATGAATCAATGTTTCCAGAACAACTCAACAATTGAAGCAAAAGTTGTGGAATCATAAATCACAAGATTTTGATCTTGTTTACTGTTTAGCATATCTTCTATAATATCTCACTACTTGATGAAATGCATTTTCAAAAAGTTTTTCGTTAGGAAATATTTTTTTAAGAAACATTTATTACTTTTTTCTTAGGCGTGACAACTTCTTCATTCGGTTCCACTTTAGTTCCAAATAAACCGCCTTCATCATCCTCATCAAAAATAGATCTTCGTTTTGGAACATTTGAAACAACTAAATAAACACATTACAGGTTATTTAATCCAATGTTACCTACAACACATAATATTTAAATAGCAGCAACCATGTACGCACTTTTCTTTTCGCTGTTAACTGGAATTTTAAATATGTCGGTTTCTTCACTGTCATCCAAAAATAAGTGATCTTGATTAAACGGCTTTTGTGGAGGTTTGTTGAGTTTGACCGAAACCTCTTCTACTGAGTTTGTGCTTTCAATAGATGAATTGAACAAGTTCCCTTTATTAGGATTGCTAGTTGACTGTTTAGATACCTTTGCTGCTCCGAATAAGTCTTCCTAACAAGTGTAAAAATACAATAGCATACATTTTAGCATTGCCATTTGCACCGTAAGAAGACAAAAAAAAACTCGTTTTATCTCACTTCATTAATGTCTTCATCGAACAATCCTCCGCGGCTAGAAAACATTCCTCTTTTGTTGCCAAATAATTCTTCATTATCATCATCTTCCTCCTCACTTTCATGCTTTGGCTGCACATAAACTTTCTTTATTTTTGTTTCTTCATTTTTTCTAGAGTCACTTGAATAAATCGACGTTGAAGATCCTTTTCTGTCTTTATCAGCCGGTTGCTTTACTGCAGTGAAAAGGTAATTGTAAATATAAGACAGCAAGTTGGGTAATACTATACAAATTAATCTTAATAAATGTGTACAACTTGATTTACTTTTGGTTTCTTCGTTAGCAAGGCTACCAGAACTATTACTCCTGGCATCAGCGACAATTTTCTTGTGTGAACTCTTCAGCTTTTCCGCCAGTTCCTTGTCAAAATTTTTCTTTGGGAAAGTTTTTTTTAAAGGGAAACGTTTACGATTTTGGGCAAAGTTAATAACAAGAAGCGAAAATTATCTTAATTGTGCTAACCTTTGGTGACATAAAATCATCTTCATCTTCGTCTAATAGCTGATGTGTACTACTTTCTTCTTCGTCAGCATTTGGATTAAATATATCAGAATGTTGGCTACCATCGCTTTCATTTTTTTCAAAATCAATTTTCGTAATCTGTGGTAAATGTTAGTTTTATCAGAATCAATGTAGCTCTTTCTCTCAATAATGTACTACTCTTTATATGTATTTCTATAAACTTATTACCACTTTGTTAACATGGTCTAAGCTCTGTTTTCTGGATGGAGATAGGCTTTCTTCGCTTGAAATACTAGAAACCTCTTCTTGCATTTCATCTGCAAAGTTATTAACACGGAATTCATTAAGTGATCTCCCGAATGCTTGTTTTGGCAAACATTTCAAGCATACCTTCACTTAAACTTCCACCTAAACCTAAATGATCATCTTCTAAAAACTTCTGAGATCCAATTATACATGGCAATGGCCTTGTCCCATACCTCTCCTTAAAATAAAAATACAATCAGCCAACAGTTTCTACTAATTTGTTGTACTAACAGTTGAAAATAGCTGACTTTTGGATGTAAAATAGGCTCATGCTTATATGGCTCAGATTCTTCTTCGCTGTCTGAATTTTGTAGCTCGAGTTGTTCGTATGCAACATCAATTACTGCTATACCCAGGTGAAGTGCATTAGCCACTTTAGCAATGACTTCTGCATCTTTTTCCTCCTTAGTTTTTTTCTGCAATGAAACATTATAAAGAAACTGAATTACATTAAAAGTAGAACACTTAATTAGAAAATAAAAATTCAACATTTGTTATAGATGCTATCATGAATTTTATTACACTTCTTTTTCTAAAAAAAATATTACACATGACCATTGCATTCAATTTTTATTTTTATTTGGGCTATCATTTGGGCTATGGAATTTTATAGCAAAACATTTTTAAACAACCAATTTATAATCTTGCAAGCAGGCAGCATTTCTCAAGAACCAGACCTAAAGAAATGAAATTTGCATACCTCAGCCACGTCTTTTTTTGTTTCGGTTAAAGGAGAACCAATTACTTCTTCATCATAAACTCTCTGTAAAATTTAGTGCAGGCATTTGATTATCTAAATTAACAGTGGCGATTACACTTAATGCATTAAAACTCACGCTCTCAACAAACTGTGTATTAGACAGCATAAGAAAGTCATTCACGATGTTATTGAGTCTTGAGTTTGTTCCCTAGAGATAACGAATCTTAAGCAAAACAGCAATAGCCCACATGAACCTCAATTAATTGCCAGCTGTTTGAAATCACGGATTTGGTACCTCTGTCTCTTCAACTAAGGCATTGACTTCTTGCTGAATTTGGTGGGTCTGAGAAACCAGCGTTTGAGCCATATCCTGCAGTTTATTCAGCAGCTGTTTGAAGTGAAATGGCAAAACGTTAACGACATCAAGCGGTTTACCACCTGTTATCGACTACGAAATGTTTTGGCACCTCACCCCTGAGTCGCCAGCCAAAGCCCAAGACTGACTGTGCTCACGAATCGTGTCCGTTGACCAAGGCTTGTCCCAGGCATGCCCGTTTGGCTCTTCCTCATTAAACTAATTGCAAAAAAAATATCAACAAACTGTGTCAATATTACCTCGCCCTTGGAAAGCCTTGCATGAAGACACCCCCTTCTGATCGCACACCTGTTCATTTTGCTTACAAGCAATGATGTAAGAAAATGTCAATGTTGCTGGCATGTGAGTTAAGGATAGCTCCGCACGAACAGAAATAAAATTAGTGTTTATTTTTCGATAGAGTTATCGTAAATAGTTACCTGCATCTTAGACGAGTTTCAATGAAAAATATTTGTGAGCAGACGCCTCACTAATTGAAAAGTTGTGACTGGATTGATGAGCTTCCTTTTTCATGAACATCACGGCGCTTCGGCTTCAGTCCTTTCTTGTTAATTCTTTGTTGTAGGCCAATTTGCCGAATTTTACCGCAATGATAGCGTGTTCGTAGTGCTAGTTGTTCGGTCTGGCTTATTGCATTGGGCACACTTTTGATATTAATTTCGATTAAAAGCAAAAGTATTCATCGTCGAAGCGATGGCGGAATACTTGGCTTCAATTTTCGGTACGGAAAAGGACAAGTAAGTGATATTTTTGAGATTAGGAAATGAAGTTCTATTTCGGAAACTGTGGCGTTCGAAATGTTTGGCGTTGCCGAGTTGAAACCTGGCATTTCGGAAAATGGATTGCGTTTTTTCGCGAATTTATGACACTCGAGAGTAAGAAATAACATTGCGTTTCTTACGTTAAGTGAGAATAATGATTTGAAAAAGTCAAAATTGACCTAACATTGGTTTTGGAATTGCGCGTTCGTTGATTAGAATTGGGTCAGCCATAAATGCCGTCTATAGTTTTGCTTTGCATGATTGTGGTGCAAAGGCCCAATATTCTGACATTTGTGAAATTTCTTTTTAAATTGCTTAAAGTTGCACATTGCAGGGGGATTCCAGTAAGGGAAGATGCTTAGTATTGATTAAATGCGACTAGGAACTTGGGAAAATTGGTAAAATTCCTAATCTGCCATGTGTTTGCTAATTATTTGCATTGTTTCAGGGTAAACTGTTCGTTTTACTTTAAAATTGGAGCCTGTCGACATGGAGATAGATGTTCTCGTATTCACAACAAGCCTACTTTCAGTCAGGTGTGTATCTGTGCTTTTTCAAATGAAAATGCTGCTCATGTAAAGTTTATGAAAATGTTCATGAAAATATTTTTACTGTTTTTAGACCGTTGTGCTTCAGAACCTTTACCATAATCCACAAAACTCGGCTCAGTCTGCAGATGGCTCCCATCGTAAGCAAATCTCAATGTTGTTTGGGCTATTATCGTTGTGGACTGGCAATTGCCACAAACGTTGGCATCAATTGATGTTATCTTAGTATTGTCGCTTTCTCTAAATTTACCATCTGTAGTTAGATTCACTGGCAAAAGATTTTAAAGAGCGTTTTGTGTCACATCTTGCTTCACCATTGCTATATCAGTCCATTGAAAGTTAAGATAGTTAATGCTTTATTTTTTCCTTGCCACGTTTGTCAAGATATTGTTTCCAATAAAACTCCTTAGACTATGAACAAATGTATATGCAGTTGTAAAAAATGAAAAGAAAATGGAAAAAATCAGAGCTGTAGGCAACTTCAATTTCTTTTAAAAATCCCGAATTCACAGTCATAAATTTCAGCTCAAATAAAATATTCATTATCGTTGTGGACTGGCAACTCATTAAAATATTCTATCACCACTTAATTAGGGGTAGCATATACATAGATGTAAGTAAATTAAGGCAGCGCACTACCCACCAAAATTAGCTGTTAGTAATGGGCTTGTTTCTTCAGTTGCTAATATCACCGATGAGGAGATGCAAGAGCATTTTGACAACTTTTTCGAAGATGTTTTTGTGGAATTAGAGGACAAGGTAAATGGCAGATTGGAAGCAGGGGTAGAACCCTTTACTATTGCTAAGGGGTGTACTTGTGTGCATGGGAAGCGCTGC
>JAQIXS010005043.1:0-13547 GCA_034700785.1 Rossiulus vilnensis
CTTGCCCAAGCCCATGTGTACGAAAGAGGGGGGGGGGGAGTTGAGCGTTTGACGTCCGAAGTTCTCGCTCATTCATTAGCGGTACCCCTAAATTACTCTCGGTCCAAAATGTGCGTAAATGTATCAGCGGATAGGCCTATGCGCGAGCATTGTACGGAACTCTCAATGTGGAAAACATATCTGCCCGAAATAAAACGTTTCCTGTAGGAACACTGCTTTTCCGGAGCACCATGGAGCCTTTAAAATCGCTTTAAAGCCCCCTTTTCCTCTACTGACCCTCATCACGCGAAACGTTCGCTCCCCCTTTGGTTTTGCCTCTTCGTCCGTCATCGCCCAAATCCCAAAAAGCAACAAGCGCAAGAGCGGCTATCAACGCAACGTCCATAAAAGAATATCTGTTTTCAAAACCTCCGAGAAAAACCATGGGACGATGGAGAATCGCTTTTAGTAATATTTGCGTAATTCGTTCAGCCAAGGTAAACACAAGATCGAAGAATGCCGGCTTTTGTTGAGATCCTGAATTGGTGCAATTAGTTTTATGCAATGCAATAAATAAAAAAGGAAATGCTTCAGATAAGACTTCATCGAAGCCAAGGATATTTTATAGGCCAAGTACGGGAAAGAAAGGGTATTGTGTTTCTCTCCCGTTAACATTCCGAATGGCCTAGTAGTTCTTGTTTTTTCAATCCTGGTGAAGCCATCTATGCCGTCCATTTGATCTACTTAAGTTGAGCCGAAATCTACTTGCAAAATTAATGATGAGAAAAATGCATATACAGCATCGTGTTTGCTGCAGCTACGCCTATATTTAGTTGTTTTATCGGTATTGAGCATGGAAATCAAGTAGGCCTATTGATAGTTCACAGGCAACCGCTCCCTTATACTTTTCATTGGCGCCTGAATAACCCTGTAACCTATTATTCTGCGGTCATTCGTCGCAAACTTTATAGCGAAACAATATTCGATATGCATGCACTTTTGAAAATAAAAATGAATGCGTAAAAAAACGCAATTGCAGCATACGAGATAACACGTCTCTTTCTCGTAAATCCCAATCAAAACTATACATGTATTTTTCACTGTCGCTCATCTATCGTTTTTACGCAGCTCCGGTCCAAGATGACCGCATAATGCTAACAATGACGTCACGCAATGATACAGTGACTCACTGTCCAATTCTGTGCCTGTATGCGTGCCATTTTATTTAACGATGCAAGTGTGATTGCTCTATTGGGGTTGAAGTTTAACATCTATGAAGTTAACATAAATCATAGGCGATTAGCATATATCAACTACGTAACACTAGCATCATAAAAAAACTAGAAATAAATTACTGTTTGCAACGTGTTTGTTTAAAACAAAGCTTGTAAAATGAATGGTTAGTTAACCATGATGAGATTTGATTTTAAATTTGTCTAGACTGTCGAATACGAACACTTTCATATTCAGGCTGAATTCTATCCTGATTGGTTATTCAAAAACTTTCAAACAATGAGCGAAATCTGGTTCCCGATATACATGTACATGTCTGTATTTAACATTATTAGACAACCGTTCAGATTTATAGCGCCAAAAAGCGTGTGAAATCCATCAAGGATTTCTCAAATCTTCTGTGATGATATCATATATTGGATGACATGGACATCAGTTCAATTTTATAAAATTGCATTCTTTTTTTATGAATTTTGCGATTGGATTTCTTACGTTCAAAAAATCCCATATAGCCTGAGCCACCTGTTTGACGATTGCTATTTCCTTCCCTCTTATCGCTTCATGATACGATTTTTTCAAAAATAAATACTGCATGCAAGGCAGGGTTTCAATTCATTTGGTATGATTCCCGCGGCGCGGCCTAAGTACTTGACAGTGCATGCAGGTGCTTTGCTGAGCTTCGTCCAATTTCGGTGAATCTTTTTCCAAATCTGCTCCCATCGCATCTGGTTTCTGAAATGGCTTCATCGAAGAATTTGAAATCGTGTCGAGTGGATTACTTAAGGTGCAACTATTCCACGATAAATCAGGTAGATTGTGGTTTAATTTAAAATTCATAATCCAGTATAGCAACTGCTATAGGATCTAGCTAATTATACAAAGCTATTTGCATGTAGTTGGCGCTTTCATAACACACGTATTGCTACAGGGAGCTGAATTTAATATTGATATTCATAGTTAATGATAGAACTTGTGAATTATGTTTGTAGTAAGAAGGCGTAGTTGTTTCTAAAAATTGAAATGTCCGAAGATGCAATTAGCGTTCATGAAAATGTTGTCATCAAGTTCAAGTCATTAAATATTGCTGGCGATTTTATCTATGCAGGGATCTTTCGTCACCAACGAAAAAGTCACTAGGAGCTCGTTCAGTTTTGCATAGTGGTTTTCTGTCCTATTGTTAAACATGCCGATTTAGCATCGACAATTTCGTATTCCTTTAAATTAAACTTGCTATAAGTTCAGATTTTAAATAGGCCTACATTTATCGAAACTCATATAAGCTTACAGTAGGCTACCTCTAGCCTATACACATCCGTCTTGTAAAATGTTCTGCAATCCCTTATGAGCGCACATCGTTATTGACCCCTCTTTTTATCTTGAGATCTTCAGAGCAGTAATGCAGGATTATTCGACATTAAGTTGATATCGCAACATTAACATTCCAGAGGATAAATGCCACACCCTATAAATGCTGCAAACTCCTATATTTAACCCCGTGTCGTTAAATTTATAAACTTAGTTCAAATATGCTAAAAAAAATGTACATCTTTAACTTGATTAATGTTTTAATGTTAATATTACCTCTTAAAATACTTCACAATTCCAACCATCCTTTTTTTAACAAAAAGTGGAATTCGTCAAAAATTATTCCTATATGAAGACGTACATGTACATGTAGGTTGTTAAAAAAACTTGAAAGTGTTTTCTGGCATTTTGCACTTGAAGATGTACAGGACAAGCTGCTACATGTACAGTTTAAAAGTAGTAATTTTTTAAGAAATAATTTCAGGGTATTTTTTTATTTAAGAGGTTTTGGCCAAATCACAAAAAAATTGCACAAGTGGAAGTTAAATTCTGTTATTTCAAGGTTTTAAGTACGAGCAATATGATTTGTTCCTGAAGTTTTTGTATAAATGTGGCTACGGTGGCTCGTGTTTCATTTCTATCGCTCTTCGTTGCCTTGCGGATGTTATTGTGGAAGGGTGTATTGTGATTGTGAGCCAGTATTCTTTCCTGTAATTTACGTTGTTTGCCAACGATGTTGATGAGGTCAGATTCCCAGCTCTGCGCGCAGCATCTATTTTTAATTCCCGTAGATTTGTTTATTATTGTTTGACTGAGTGTCAAATGAAAACGTACGTTTGGCGAAGAATGGGCCTTAGCTGGCCGAATGTGCACGTGAAGGTAAGTCAGACAGGTACCATCTGCCCGTTTTCTGGCAAAAAGCTAACGGGTTTTTTGTTTGTATCTTTTTTGCGCACTTCTCCGCTTGCCACACGAAATTTGCACAATGCGTGTGGGATAGACACTCGCATGAGGCATTGTTTCTTTGTTGGCGTTGTTTATTTACTTTACAGCGAGTTTGCAATTTCATTTTTTTTGTAATGCCCCGCGGCAAGAAGGCAGCCCTCTAAAAAAAGGTATATCCCTTTCATGAGAACTTCGCGATTGTCGCATTAAAATACCAGACGAATCGTCGTTTTTAATAAGTACATGGACATGCATACCAATTTGTCGAAATCCTCTCATTATGCAAATTGCGAAACAATAGTAATGCCGCACAGGCCTATTAGAAACGGCGTTGTTCTCTTTTACCGGTGAATTTTGCTTCCACCCAATTTGTCTGATTGCGCTGTAATTACCAGCTGAATGCCTGGCGCACCTGAGCGCTTGGTAGCCCATCCGCTGGTCAGCAACCGGCGACCAGACTGGATGGCTCAAGACCGCATCTGCTGTCAGGTCGATATTCCCTTTGTTAACCTGGCAGTTGTAGCGGTTTTTTGTAGGTGCTCATTGCATCGTTTAGCTTGGTCGATCTCATGAATCGACCCACGGAAATGATGTAGGCATTAAGCCCGTACGTGTTTGAAACAAAAATAAAAACAAAACAGGTGTGCTTATGTGGGGTCCTGGGGCTCATTGATGCTTTTAGCTCGTTGCATCCTGTGAGTCTAGTTACTCATGTTTTGCATAATAACAGCTACCACATTGATTATTTTTGGGACATTGATTTATTAGGATGGTTGAAGTCGTTGTACTCGATGCAGCGTGACTTGTACGTGCTACATGTAGTAATATAACGTAATAAACGTGCGCTTACTTAAATTTCCATTGGAATTATGTTTCACCCAGTTCTGCACAATGACCAATGAGGGTCACGAACAGGATGAATTGAACACGTTGGGTGAGAGCAGGCGCAACATCGTTTGTTTTTTGCAGTGTACTGTAGGTATTTTATTTGAACAATATGTTGATACTGTAGCACGGAAAGAAGCCGGTCCACAAGAGCATTTTTCAAATTGTTCTTATTAATTAACGCAAAGTATACTGTAAATATCCATGTATCTTAAACTTGACTGTAATAAGTTTAACTGTAATTTATGAACTTTTCCGTTCAATGCGCTTGAAATAAGCATTTGGCTAGAAAGTGTCTGGCTAATGCAGTTCTCAAACGTTTTTATACATTCGTTAAAGTTTCGAAGATTTTGTAAATCTAATAGTTTATTATCACGCGCGTTATTTTCTGTATTATTATTTCATTACCACACTAATTGTAAAATGTTGCGAAACGGTACATTGCAATGCAGCGGCAATATGGCGCGACACACCTACTCACACCTTTCGGAGCGGATGCCAGACCTTATTGAGTCAATATTTGTTGTTGTTAGATTGCTGTTTAAATGTTTGGCATGAAATCATTTTATTTCTGAACAGTATCTGGCGAAAGGTGCTTTAAAATTCAGCTTGATTAAACATTGATGAAACTCCCCTTTTATTGATAAGTTAGTCGATTTTTTTCAATGAAAACAAATGTGGGAAATATATGAGCTTTTTATTTACCCAAATATTGGTCTATAACTCACTCTGAGTTTCGTTTTCCTAAATCGCGTTTTATCATGCATGTTACTACGTGACAAGTATAATGTCAGTGAGACTAATATGCAAGCTCTATTTTTCCAAATGATACTTTCAATAAATAGAGGTCGACTTTCCAGGTGTAGATATTTAATTTAGTGTTATCTGATCCATTTTCGATTTAGAATGCTATTTTACTCTGGGTTTGATGAATCTGTTGTGGCAATCCTTGTTTTTTAACATTACCTGCTCCACATAGGCCTAGGCTTAGTTTCGGCCTTCGTTGTTTGGCCCATTCGACGCATCCCATTCTGCGTCGAAATACTAATAACTCTTTAAAACTCCTTTATATGTTGGCAGATTTTAATTATGCGCGAAAAACAGGCATGTTTTGGTCTGCTTTCACTACACGTCCTTTTGAAATGGACATAGTAAAACGACGTCATGCAGCGCCTCATAACTCCGTCGTTTTCGGCACGCAATGTTACAATAATTTCATAACCATCTACTGTTTTACAAATTTAACGTGGATATGGTCTCTCGACGCCGCGTTCCTCTGTTCATGTTTTCTAACGGTAGATGCAGATTGCTGACGGCTAACATGGTCTGTTTTCGTAAGATCCCTTATGAACTTGCATAGAAAGTGCATTCTTGCTGTTATGTTAAAGCCTTTATTCAAATCACGTTTTAAATTAGTTTTAAGTATAGACCCATTCGTTTTTAACTTGGCGCTCGAAGGCATGTTTGATATGCCTTTCAATTTGCGAAATTCGTCTTGATAAGCGTTTATTTCATCCTGAATGGGCGAAATTATTTTTCTCTGTAAACATGATTAACGCTCTGAATGGCCCTGCGACAATTTTAAGTGCGCTGATACACGTTATCAAATCAGGTAAATCTTGTCAGGATTCTTTCTCTGACAAATTGCCCTAAACGACAAAACTAATTCCAAATGCCCAAGCAGCGCTTCTTTCCTCGTGTTGTCTTTAGATACACTAAAAGTTTTGTATGCAGAAAGGTATTCGAGAAGTATACTGGCCATGTATTCGCTCTGTTTTGACCAAGTCAGCCTCAGGCAGGGTTCACAACGCTCTCGTTTTCGGCCTCCTTCTAAAAGGTCCATTAGGGGGTCAACTGCTGACAGACTACCTTTATGACGAACAACAATTCTTCAGCAATTAGCAAACAAATTACTGAAGGGGAGTAAATCCAGCGAAACCATCGAGGTAATGTGTAGCGTACCTCTTTCAAGAGAATAAATTCCACTTATTCCAGGAATCAGTTTGCACTCGAAGCCACGCTATATCCACGAATCGATACTAACTACAGGCATCAAGATGCATTAAAGATGAAGACATCCACAATTTTAAAGAATTCACGATGTTCTTGCATCGATGGCGCGAAGCAGTCGCAACTTCGCGTTATTTTTCGCGAGAATGTGAAAAGTCTGAAACCTGCAAAGAACATTTTTTTTAAATGAAAGGAAGATGCAGTATCAAGATTGAAGCAAATCGATTATGATATAAAGAAATGATCTCGATATCCAATGCAAAAAGTATCTGAAATGTAGACCACCCCATGACTAATCGTACATAAGATTTAACCCCATAGCGTCTCTGCTCAACACCAAAATAATGCGCCTTGCCAAACGTAAAGCTTCTTTTCTCTTTTTAATATTTTCTTATTTTTAGAGAACTGTTACAAGACGTTCTATTTCCAGTTGAGGAGTCATGGTTAAAACATGTCCATAAAAAATTAGTCCTTTTAATTTTGGTTCTGTGGTCAGAACGACACCTGGTGTGGTTTTCTTCACGTTCTCGGGATAAAATTAACAGACATGAGTTATGTTATCCTCGAATATTCTGCATATCAAATTGTAAAATATACAAAATAAGTCTTAGACTATATTAGTCTACTGATGTAATTTTACTTTCTTTTTGAAAATACAATGAAAAGACCCAAAATCTTAATACATAATGGTATATTTTATTTATCCTAGTTTAAATTCGTGGTAACATGTATTAAATATCGGTTAATTTGTAATGCATTTTATTTTTTCTTACTCTTGGGTATATAGCCTACTAGTTGACAGCTCAATTTTCAAGTTTTGATAATGAACATTATGTCGTAATGCTTTGCATATACATGCACATGTTAGTTCAAACTATGTGTGATCTTATTTGCTATTTCATTTCACATGTTGCTCTCCGTAATTATTTCATTTTTGATAACGTCTCAAGAGGTTGTTCAAAGAAAGAATGAAGAAGTTTTTTTGCATCGCGGTGTGTGATTAATTGTACCAAAGTGACGAATAGCCATTTCTGATCAGTTCCAGAGAACCTTGGGAACCGAACATCTGGTTCGGTATTACTTAAATATCCAATGCTGTTTAACAATGCGACTCAAACCGTTTGTGGAAAATTTATGGGATATTCAAAGAATTCATCAAGTGCAGAAGACTAGTATACAGCTTACCAGCAAGTTGTTCCTCTCGCTGTCTGCATTTGCATCCGTTTATATCGGTGCATCAAGCCTATTTTTGATACGCTTTAGGCATTTGAAGTAAATTTTATATCAAATTAGGTATTTATATCTCACGAAAGCGCGACGTTGCATAAACTTGACACAAGACATTTTTTCTTAATCCGAGTTCATATTTGGCAACCTTATGTAACTGCAATAAAACACGGGTTGGTCACTTCGCATAGTTTTATTTTTTCTTTAACAGCTTACTCTGCCATGGTCAGTGCCAAAATAATCCTTATGAAAGGATGACAATTGGAGAATAATTTCTCAAAATCCATTGTGCTGAGAAACAGAATTGAAATGGAAGTCGGGCTGTCAAAGGTGGATTATACGAAATCCGCACGAATACAACACTCCAGAATCTATATGCGGAACGTTGGTAAATCGCTGCGACGTTGAATGGCTCCTTGGAATTTTGCTAAGAACTTAGTTCTCCGCTTTATTTGTTATGAAAGCCATGGATCTATGCCTTTGTACGTACATCTGACAAGCATATCGATAAAGTGGATTAGATGTATGAAAAAGTAGGCTGTAATATCAACACATTCTTTATGTTATGGTCAAATGAAAACGTTGTTTAAGAAATATTGATTTTTCTTATGGCAAACCATTCTGCGATAAAACTTGTGTACACCTTTGTTCGTTTAAGGCAGGTGATCCTCTGCTCTTTGCTTTGCAATGCAAGAACTGAGACCGCCGTTCTTGACGTAGTTCTTATATTCAAGCTATTCCTCCTGAAAACGTATTAAAAGAATTAATGTGAATTTTCACTTAGGTTTATAAGTTTATTATTCATTCCAGTATATTATTGTGTTGTGTTGTTCGTATTATTAGTTATTTTCGGGAAAAATCAAAATCCGAGTTGTTTTAGGCAACTTTTTTGTTGTTGTTTTTAACAACGGGCTATAAAAGTACCGGTGTCATTATCTTATAATCACGCTATCAAATTGATGAATTTATTCACATTCTAGATTTTGTTCATGTATCTTTTGTACAGTATATGTTCGCCCGTGAGCTGCCCGCAGGATTCTGTTTGTAAAATACATTAACTGTTTTAACTCAACTTTTAATTACTGAAATTATGTACACATGTAATTCCTAGCTTTGAATTTGGAAAATGATATACGTTTCCATTAACCTGTTTCTTTTGCTCAGTTGTTTCGAGTACATCTTGATATCGATGCAAATCGTGCAACACTGGATGTTAACAAGCATCCGATTTCCTGAATATTTGCTTCTTAATGGCAGCAAATCGCATGAGTAATGCTTGTTTTAGGCCATGCGATTCGGTTTTTGTTTGAAGAACCTCTCGGTTTAATAACTTTTATTCGAATATATTCATTACAAAATACAAAATAACTGTTCTCAATTTCTCAAACTTGCTCCAATACATGGAGCTGTAACCACAGTTGTCGATTTCTTTCTGTGATAAAGGTAATTACACGTTTCGAAATCCCCGCATGAAAATTCGACCTGGAATAATTTTAGATTTGTACGATTGTATCCTCCGTCACCCAAAAACACTTACTGATGTTCAAAACATATAATCGCTATTGAGGTACAGTTTGCCTTGTGCATAAACTACGTGCTGTTTTTGTGCATGAATCGTGCAAGTTTTCTTTTATCTATAAGCTCTTTGCGCTTTAAAATCTAATTTGTGCGGTAATTGATTTGCAATGTCTTCAAGAAACGCTAGAGCATTTTTAACTGTTTGTTTAAAATTAAATTAGTGATGTATATTGAAGAAGGCTATATTGAGACATTTCTAACTCTAAATCTGGATTAGTTTCTCCAAAGATCTGGCTTGATTAAATTAAGAGAAATGTGTACATTCTTATTTGCATCATGCCAGTACCATTGCTTGGGATGTCAAGGAAAATAGATAGTAATAGATAATTGAGTTGTATCTGAAAATTCAGCTGTTTCTTAGAAATAACATTTATCATACACTAATGTAAGGCATGAAGGACAAAGAATGTTCCTGGTTCTTATATTATGGAACTATTAATAGACGGGGCCTTGCAATATGCCCGCTTGTTTGAATTTGGGAAACAGTAAATCGTAGAAAAAGGTGAACTCTTTAAAAGGGGTCAAAAAGAGTTGGCGCCCATCCAAAAAAAAAAGCTGTGTACAAATTCTGCTTTGTATTTATTGCAAGGATGATATTCTGACGTTAATTTTACTTTCACGTATAGGCATGAATGCAAAATCTGGTCACGGATTATGAAAATTCATGGGCGTAAATTGATCAAGTTTTAGACGTCAGTATTTTTTATATTCTTTAAAATATTTACCATTTGAATTAATTTTCACAGTATGTTTAATGTCATCATACGCATATATCGTGAACACTAGCAATGCACAATGTACATATACCGGAAATAAAAGCGTGTTACGTCAAATCTCATGATTTGATAAGTGTAATCGCCATCTCACGTTCCGGTATAGTACTGACGGGAAGGCTGTTTTACTAAATGTGCGTTTGTTTTATTTATTCCCTTCTTTTTATTGTTAATAGTAGACATTGTAGAGATAGTTTGCCACAACTGCATGCGGCTATTAATGCACCCCTAGTGGGAAAAGAATTGAGTCAAAAATTCACAACTCTGTATGAACTTGGCCTTAAGAGATTTATTGGAGTAATTATAAAGTTAATGCTAAATCCGAGACGGAAGTTTCTTTTTATTTGCCGTGCTTGTTTTTATTTGGATTCTTGCGAAGCTTAACCTCGAAAAGCAAATGGGAACTTCAGACGAATAAAAGGTAAATAAATTTCCGTAACGCTACATGCTTCTGAAAGTGGAATGCATTTTAATTGAACAATCTACGCTTCTTGTCACATGCTGGCAAGCAAAAGTAGACGCACTAAAACTAAAACCTGATTTCCCTTTTCTTTTGTTTTCTGTAAAATTATCAAATAAACTGAAATACTTCGAAATGGTCATAAAACTGTATAAACTTTAAATTGAACATCATGATTGAATGAGCATGTTTACCCCGGCTGATTTTTTGGCCCAGAGGTTAAAAAAAATTCCTTCGGATGCATTAAACCAAGGGAGGGGTTCTAATTTGATACCCGTGCACGCTGATTTTTCCCCCGATAGGAAATTGCGCCATAATATAAAATTTCTCTGTTCATAAAGCTATTCGAATGGCGTTAAAAAGTTGTAGAGCGGTGCTTTCTTGTAAGTTACCTGATTTTATTTTTTTAGAATGGGCGATGGGTCGGTGAGCAATAAAATTACTCAGCTTCTCTCTCTGTTTTACGCACAATTTGGGACTGTCATAAAGCTTAAAAAGTTGGGCCCACACGAATGACCTGTTGCCAAAAACCCTTAAAGCTGGATTATAAAATGTCATAAAAAGCACTCGGCATACCTAATAGTATTATTGCCGCGCAGCTGAATCGGGATTTTCGCGGCTTTAGTCGTTTTTTTAATCCGGAATGTATGCAGTGGTTTGACCACATCAGTTGCCAAGAGAAGTGCATTTTTTTCCCTAAGTCAAATGTTTTTCCCCCCAGAATTTTCAGAGTTTTTGCATGACTCCACTGGAGTTCGCGCTTGGGGAACTGGACATGGTTGGTGCATTTACGAGGCCGATGGTGCGCATGAGGCTGGCCTACCTCTGCGATTTAACTAAACGCAACGCAATTTGACCTGGACGTGCATCCGCATTCAAATAGCGTGGAAACGGCAACAAAATGCCGGACGCCGAAATTCACGACCACGACTTCGTATTTTCGACTCTTTTTGTGTGTACTCGAAACAATGCGTGCCGTGACGTGAGGCAATGAAGTTCACCCCACTCTTTTGATGAAGCGAATTCACGTACGTGCACATCTATTACGCTCACCTTATTGAGTCACGCCCTGCAAGTGCATCGCAGCATGCGCTCGGTATAACGTATCGATCTGACGTTATTTACTATAGATCATAATCTGTCATTTTCGCTATTTTTTTCTGCCCCCGTTTTTCTCCTTTCCCGGACGGAAGCGACGTTTCCGTATAGGCGTGATGATAATCGATGTGTGTTAAAGTTTAATGCGTTATTGTCGGTTTCCCGAAATTCTAGGGTCTAGACAATTAAACGACAGCAATTGGCATAGCGTATAAAAAAAATGAACGTGGGATTACGACTCGACGACAGTGCCAGTGCTTCTGATGAAGTGTGGTTCAATTTGTGTCGTTGTGGAAATCGCGACTAGATGTTCATTATGTTCAGATGTTAATAATTCTGTCGAAAAGGCAGCTCAATTATTCCCAGAAGCTGAGAAATATAATTTATTTCCCCGAATAATCCACAAAATGAAATTAAAACTCGAAAGCATCACATGAACGTAAATAATAATATAATTGCATAAACATATTCATGTCTGAGTATGTATAAAGAGCTTCATTTTACCGTGCTATATTTTATTGGAATTTATTTCTGAAAAAATGATTCAGAGAATGTTTTCTGCCCTAAGATGATTTGATTTGTTTAGCAACGACACAGAATGGTAAAGTGTCGTTTGGAATACGGGATGGATTATAGGCCTATATGATCTGGAGTTCATCTAATGCCACCTACCATTTTATAAAAAATCTATTATTTCAGATTTAACTTTGTAGTAAAAGGTCAAAAGGAAATCGTGCGCTTTGCGTGCAAATTATATTTATGCTCTAAGAAACCAAGTCATGTTTTCCATATTAATAAGCGAATGATGATAAAAATTGTATAATACATGTAGATGTGAATGCTAAATGTGGCCATTTGTTCCTGATCTGGAACTATGATGCTAGAACTATGATAGGTTTAAATACATGCAGGCCTACTTGAAAGTTATGTACTGCATTCGCCTATGTGCTTTGCTAACTTCATCTTAAACTTTCACGGAATTCCTTGAGTGCATTCTATTCTTCCCCGTGCTCCTTAAAACTCACTTTAACAATAGTCCAACGTTTGAAGACCAATTTGCTTCTGCAAGTCCTAATTGGGCTATAGATGTGAGAAAGAGGATGCAACACTTAGTTATCCTAATTATTTATCATTCATATACGACCATCTGTATGGAAATGAATTTTTTAGTTGCCTTTTTAATCATTCGTTGGTGTTAACGGTCCACAAATGAATTCAATAATGAAGACAATCGGTATTCAGTTGTGAAAAGACAGGTATTTTATAGGTGAAAAAATAATTCAGTTGATGCTACTCGTCAGCAGCCACGATTGATCAACTTTCTCTTATCTTATGCGCTATATATACATACATATACACTCAGTATAAAAGGGTCACTACCCTCTATAAATAATTCAGATAGCAATGTCAACTATTATTATTGTATGAAACATAAAGATATGAAACATGGCGACGTTAGTAATTAACACCTCATCATCTATTGTTTTATGGTGGTGTTCGGACGCTGTCACTTTTCCCTGCCCCTCTGCTGATCAAACATTCTGCTGGCCAGTGACTCTTTCAACCTCGTGAGTGTCATTCATGCATAAAATCAGAAGAATTTAGCAATATATTTCCAGATTAAGCGCGTTTCCTATTGTCATTACTGAAACTCATTGGACCGATTTTACGATGGTTTTGCGACCCGCTTTTGACGACGTCATGTACTGCATTTCACATGCAAGTACACTAGATGTCATTCTGTCAAGTCTTTATAAATACGTACATTGTCATCGAAATTATAACATTATGATATCCCGTTTTATAAACTGCACTGCATAAATCGCACAAATGCTGTGAGGTCCAGACCCACAGAATAATCCGCAATCTTTTAGAACACTTGTGCATTGTAAAGAGAAAGTTATTGCCCTGTAGGAACGATCACTGTTCAGTGTACATCAGCAGGCTTACCGATATATTGATATGCAGTGATATTTGTAATTACAGTGGAACCTCGATAACTCGAAGTCGCAGGGGACCCCCAAAAATATTCGACTTATCCGAATTTCGAGTTA
>JAQIXS010005044.1:0-13543 GCA_034700785.1 Rossiulus vilnensis
ATTATGGGTGGAATGTAGTAAAATTTGTGACAACTGTGACAAAGGGGTGGGGGGGGAGTGTTTAAAAAGAGGCAAAAAAGTGTGACATCATTTATGGACGGCGCCTTATGTTGTGAAAAATGAAAAAACAAGTTATTCTAATAAATTTGGCATAAAATAGGTGTTCAAAACCGAAAAAATATCCAAGTTAGAATTTGAGTTCCAACTTGGATTTATTATTAGTATTAATTAGCTGAATTGAACATTTTTCACCATCTTTAATTTCGTCTGTTGAGATTTTATATCAATTTTTTTTCGAATTACTAGTTAGGATCCATTTCGAAATTGATCGTTTAGAAATTATTTTTTAACACAAAAATGTTTTCGAAAAAAGGCCTGTGGTATATTTTTAGTCAACTTTTAAGTTTTCAAAATTTGACATTCTTTTACAAAATTAAAGAATAACAAAAAAAATGCATTGTCAGTCAGATATTTTCGGAAAATACTAGCTAAAGTGCACTTCACATATTGTGTCACAATTTCTAATTACAGGTAAAGTGGTGTACCATCAACAAGGAAGTCATTTTGCTGATTATATTTCAAGATGGGCTGCAGGTCAGAAGTTAACATGAACTCTTGGAATTTCATCTGTGTGCGTTTTTACAATTATTGAAGTTACAGATATATGATGCAGGCGGCACCGAATTACAGCTCTGGTACCATTTTGAAAAAGGTAAGACCGGTCGACGTCTTTCAACACGAGAAGGGTTTAGGTTCATGTTTTTGTGATCAATTGAATTTTCACTGCTTTTAACGGTGTATTATTCACATGATATTATGGTATTACTAAATAAACTTAAGATAATGACATTTTTAGACATTCTGTACAAAATCTGTCCAAAGAATTTAAGTATATTGTTAAAGAAAACACACAATCCAAAAGGGACAAACTGAATTAATGAACACGTATCCAATTATGACAAAAAAAAATTGTCTAAAACTGATTCATCGCATCAAGTCCTATCACACTAAACAAGAGTTAATATTTGAAAAGTGACATTATCACTTACTGCAAAATTCTCACGAAATAGGTTGTCAGGGGAGATGCGTGGCTTCGCTGGGAAACGACCACATCGCTTTAGGTGAGTATGAAGTCGCGATGATCTTTCGAGGATTGCTTTCCGTACTGATGTCACTGATCCTTGCGCAGGAAATGATGGTGGCACAGTCTCCGTGCTTCAGCTGGGACCGCGAAGCTGTGATGCACGTCTCGCAAAATCTCTGCGCACGGGACAGGAAGGTGCAGTAACGTGTATCGCGGCAACGCCCGATTATTTGGCATGCGGTGCAGGCCAAGGCGACATCGTGGTGTGGGAGCCAAATTCGCCGTACACCAAATTGCAGGCATTCGACACCTATGGGTTAGTACCCGCACCATTCTTAGCACCGCACAAACAATTCAATTTTGTTCAAGAAAAAAGTTTTGCATCACACTTTTTCTAAAGAATATGCCAATCTTAATTTTTAGGCATGTAAAAAAAGATAACATTTTAGAGATTTAAGTTGATTTAGGCAAAGCATGAAGGATGTCGTCTTGAAATTCAGGCTAAGAAAAAAAAAAACTTGTCAACATATTCATAAAATACTGTATTTGTTAGCATATAAGCTGCATCCGAAAATTGGACCTTAGTTTCAAGATAAATTAAATTATCCGTGAAATTAAACTTTTTTTTATATGGTTTATTATTGAGAGTCAATTCGCTTTATTGAAGCAGAGAAGCGATGCCATTAAATCGACATTTTTGAAAAGTGCTCATATAATTCGCACCTCTTCTTCAGATCTTGAAATTTTTGGGGAAAAGTGCAGCTTATACGTGGACAAATAGGGCATGCTCTCATATTTATGACATCAAAATTTAGCTTATACTAAGGCTTATTTTCGGTCATTTTACCTATAGACCATATATAGTGTTCAACGTTATCGAAATCATGTTTTTTTAAATGGTTTTAGGGATTTTAATAAAATTTAGTATATAAAGCTATTACTGAACTGATTTTTAAAAAAAACATTCGTTTTGGAAGGTGAATGTTTCTCATATTCCTGTCATCGAAAAACATTTTATGAGGGGTTTCAGTGTCTATAATCATTTTTTGCGAAATAACGGCTGTAGGGAATTTAATGACGTTTGGTATACATATGTAAATACCTTCAAGTTTTTAGAATCATTCAAAAAAAACGGCTCTAGGCATTTTTATGAAATTTGGTAGGCTATATCTATATTCCAGCCTTGGCTAAAAGGTCTGTAAATTTAAACATTTGTATATCATTTAAAAATGTATGTACCAAATTTCCTTACTATTCTTACACCTGTTTTCTTTTTAAAGTATTTCCAGAATGATACTGACCACCCCTCGTATTTAACATATATTTGAGACCTGGGGAAACCTTGCTCTAATGGATGCCGTTCAAATTGTAATGATCCGTGACAGATTTCCTTGCACTGGCATTTGCATCTGGCAACGGCAGCTAATCGTTGCGTACGGATCTGGGCACATTCGTCTTTTCGGCATTAAGCCCGGCCAGATTCTAGCAGAAATAACAGCGCATGCCAAATGGATTTCAGCACTGAACATCGCAAAATCGAGTGGCATCGTGAGTATTTCTCACTATTCTGGTGCTTTCCATTACGGACTTTTGAAACCCGTACGAGTGAAACTGCTATGCAAAAGCTATGCAAAATTTGGCAAAAGCAAAAATGTACAGCGTTTTGCATGGTGGGCATCCTTTTGGGGTCATGCTTCATGGAGCTCCTCGATTTGCAATTTAAAAACCTTTTTTTTTTATTCATTTCAAGGTGATATCGGTTTCAGAAGACTCGTTTGCGAGGGTGTGGAAATTGGGAGAAAATACTGAGCGACCCGTGGGTATTGAACAGCGCTGTGTCATTGGCTGATTTTAAGAGGATCTACAGTTTCTGATCAAATGAATTCCTGCGCAGGTCTCATTGGTGCACAGCGAGTGCATTCTCGACACGCAGCTATGCGGTGCGTGCTTTCTCGACGACGAGGGCGAGGAATTTGCGGTCGCCGGCTATGAATCCGAGGAAATCGTCTGCTTCTCAAAAGCAGCCAACTTAGAGGTGTAATGTACGACTCTCGATCCGCCATCGACGATCTGGCTTTAGGAAACATTTTTACTTAACAATCTACATTTTAATTACTATTTGCCAATTACTTATACAAGAACCGCAAGACAATTGCTAAAGGCCCGTTGTCTCTGAATTTGCATACCATTCCTGCATTATGAACATTCCAATCATTACAGAGGTTTAATTCCTTGAAATGTTGGAGTGAATTTGGATGATGACGTTTTAAAGAAATGCACGGAACCTAGCTTCACAAATTTGAATGCGGTGGAACCTACCGAATAAACTAGGTTGGTGGATTACTACCCCTACCACATGGTATTCACTTATTGACAGTATGGTACTGAGTTGAATTGAATTGATCGCACCCATAAGTGTGCACCCCGCAGGGTACACCCTTATACTAGTGCTAAAATTTACAAACTGACTCCCTTGACTTCTCCCGACCAATCCTGACTCTTTGAAAATAAATTCTGAGGAGAAAAACATCAAAAGGGAATACCGTATTTGCTCACGTATAAGGCGCATCCCAAAATTGGACCAATTTGTTTTGCGAAAAATTAAATTAGGTTACTCAAAAAAATTAACTTATTATTTGGCGTCTATTTGTTTTCTTGAAGCAGATTAAAATTACTTGTAAAACTTGCAGATTTTCAACAAAAGGGGGGAATTGGTAATCCTTTTCTGTTTACTTTTGGGAAAAATAAACGCGATGCATAGTGCATGTATTAGCCATACCCTTTCTTCAGATCTTAAATTTTTGGGAAGAAAGTGTGGCTTGTACGCGAGCAAATTAGTTATGAATAACAAACTATCAATAGTTTTTCAGCTGTAATAATCTCTGGGCAATTGCATTTTAATCAATAAAAATAAACGAAAATATTAATATTTGTAAACAATTCCTCGGTTCTTGCAGCACCTTCCATTGGAAGTGCCACTCAACATTTAGTGCATATAAGGGATTTCCCCGATTTTTGAGCAAATATGGAATTTTCCCTGACTATCCATGTGCCCACGAACTCCGGTGAAAAACCATGAAGGGGAATAATTTTTTCGGAATTTCAAGCCATTTTACTGTACGTTTTATACAACAAAATGCAAAAATTGCCACTGCTTTTAAAGAAACAATTAAATTTTTTTAAAAACTGTCAAAACATGAATTTTATTATAAACACGATTTTTCTGCCTGCCGCGCTTCTGATCCGAACACTGAATGCTGACGTTTTTAAAAGACAAAATTCAACATACGGAAAGTAATTTCATACAAATTGGTCCATTTTACTATGGGTGCAGCCAAATATAAATGAACCGGTTATAAATTCAGATCCCTGTTTTTAGAGAACGCCTAAATATAAATAACACTATCTGCTAGCGAATGCCGATTCTCTCGCATTTCTTTTCACGTACTTGAAAAGCCGGAAGAGAGCTTCGGAGGTGATGCCTGGTATTCTGCTGGCAGCCCCGATCTGGAATCGGACATCTCGCATTTAAGAACACGACTTAAAAACCTACGCAGTAAAAGTTGGTATCCGGTAAAACCGCCGAATTGCAAATTAGCCGAATTAAAAAACGCCGAATGCGAAGGAAGGGAATGTTAGGCCATAAATGGAAAACATCAATTTGAATTTTTTTGTTTTCATAAATCAATAATAAAATATTCCCTAAATAGCAAAGGTTTTCAAAATTTTGAAGTGTTTATCAAGTTTCTTAATTCCAATTAAAACTAGAATTTCGATTTTTAAAAAAACAAAAATGTATGGATTAGAATTTTCTCGAGCCTTTTTCTTGCAAATTTCCTTGAAAGTTCTTAATTCGAAGTGTTTATCAAGTTTAAAAAATAAAAAATGCATGGAATAGAATTTTCTTGAGCCTATTTCTTGCAAATTTCGTTGCAAGCGTTTATCAAGTTTCTTAATTCCAATTAAAACTAGTATTTCGATTGTTTAAAAAACAAAAATGTATGGATTAGAATTTTCTTGAGCCTATTTCTTGCAAATTTCGTCGCAAGCGTTTTCAGAAATATTATTAAAGGAACGACGATGACGATTTTTTTTAAATAATGCAACATTTCTTTACGCAAATTCAATCAAAGGAATGCTATATATAGGCGAAATGTTTACAAAACTGGATCCTTGCGTTCTTGGACTTTTTTGTCCAATTCGGCGTTCTATCCTTCGCCTTTTTTTACGTTCGGCCTTTTTGAAGTTCGGCGTTTTCAATTTTTGCACTTTCACCCGAAAGCATAAAAGTTCGATCATCTGCTTACCGTTTGAGGCCGCGCTGCCATCAGTTTTTCTTGCACCTCTCGTGACAGGTTCAATTGCATACTGGTTTGAAAATTAAGAACCGTTATTTTCTCAGTCGGACAATTTTCTAAATTTCTAGCTATTATGAGTGTGACATCGCTTACCTTCCATAATCGAGATCCAGCGGTAGCTCGAGCTCCTCGTCCTTTTTGATGTTATTGATTTCCCTCATCTGCTCCTCTACGGCATGTTCATATCGGGCTGGAATTATCAGAAAATGTCACTTGGGCAAGGAAAACTCGACATTGCTCGCGCTTTCAGGTCATGAAGCAGTACAGAGGCATATTTATACAGGAAATATAGGATCAAAAGGAGGATTTTTTTAGATTAAAATTAAGCATATTTGAAAACTTCGAGGTGTTCAGATGTTTACCACTTTTTAATTGCAACTGCAAATCTCCATTTCTAAATCCAGACCGCACGTTTTGCTCCTTGCATAAATAAAATATAAATATTTCAAATTCACGAAGTTTGACTACTTTACAATTTGAGAAATTATTTCTCTTAATACGGTGTAAATCGTGTAATGCAATTGGCCAACTATTTCTCAGGTTGTTCAATTTGCATGAAAGGTTTCGCTACTTTTATTGGTTTCTAAATTGTCAAATTTAAGGGAATTTTTTTTTGAATTGTGTAAATGGTTTAACTACTTTTATTTGCACGTTGTCCAACGAGTTTTCTTGCCTTTTTTCTTTTTTACATGTGTAATTTTGTTGGTTTTCGAAAAAATTTTGATTTTGTTTCAAGGATAGTCGAAATATAGGAGCAATAATGGAAAATTGTAGTAAAATATGCAAATATATAGGACGGGTACACAAATTTAGGAAATTGCGGAATACTTTACAGCTTGCGCTTTAATAGCAACATTCCCAAACCTTCGATTTCTAATCGTGTTGCCAGGTTGTGGGTCAGGTTAAGGTGCGAATAAGGTTCCGGAAATTCTTCCGCGAGCCTCTTCATGCTGACATCCGTGTTTCCGAGGACGGAAAATGCCCTGTAGAGAGACGGAACATGCTCAGAGGACATTCCTAAAGCCACTCTTAATTCGAACTTTTTCATCCGAACTGAATTTTCCACTACAAGATCACGAATCGGAATCACTGCAACAAGTGCTGATACGATAGATATCGAAATCGAGATACGCTTACGTCCGAGGTTGTTCACTTTTTGTAGATGGCAGTTGCAGCCGCTCTCGCCACGTATCCATTAACAAGCTATGATTTTTGAGTGCGCTGATGCCCTCCTCAAGTCCCCGTTTCGTTGAGGAAAATTTGTCATACCTCCCTTCTCCGACGCATCCAACCCGAAAACCTGCAATTTTACGTAATTTGACATATTTTAAATAGCGTTAAATTGAGTAGATGGCCAATGCGGGACGTCTTGTGGCGCAGGATGAAATCCACGGAAAACACGATTTCAAAAAGATGTCATAGTCACGTGTCATTTCGGTCGCTTTCGGACATTCGAATTTGCTGTACTGAAGTCCCCAGTCCTCGTCGCACAATTCTCAATTATTTTAAATTAATTTAAGAATAATAAAAATGCCACATGCAGGTTTTTTAAAACCACAGCCAATTTTGCATTTATGCTCATATTTACATAGAAATGTCTCGTTGATGTTACCGACATTGTCATTTTAGACGAAAACCGAATTTTTGTTTTGTAAGACTAGTTCTCCGACTACGGATTTTAGCAAAATAACAAAACAAACAAAAATGTTTCACAACTCAACGGGGCGTTTTCAAATTATATATAAGAAAACTCTGACCCTAGTGGACAGACAAATTTTTGCGGAAAAAAAATTTCTGTAATTATATTAAGTATTTGAAGCAAAAATGTCATTTTCTTGCATGGCGGGCAACCTTTTCTTCCTTTGGATCGAGCTTAAAATTCAAACGCAGTGGTTTTAATTTAAAAATAAAAAACGCGTCACTCTCACCCCTTTCTGTCAACCGGATGTCCGCATTGTCTGGTCGAAGGGCGAACCGAAACTCGGCTCGGCTCGTGAACATCCGATACGGTTCGTTTGTGCCCTTGAGGGTGAGATCGTCGATAAGTACGCCGATGTAGCTTTCGATCCGGCTGACCGTTAATGGGTCCTTCCCTTGGCACGAGCATGCTGCGTTGATGCCAGCTATGATCCCCTATTGTTAAACGAGGGAAACTTTAAGCAAAAAAAAAACTGACAATACACAAACCAAAAAAAAATGAAAGGTGCCAAACCAGAAGGTATTAAGCGCCAGACCCCCTAAACGTGCGAGTAACCCCCTCTTGACACCGTTACCAAATCATTCGCGTGGACTTGACAGCAAACCTTGGTAAGGTGGACACGAATAAAGGCTGTTCAATTTTGGCACCTTAGAAACCATGTCAATGTTTCTAAAACAAGTTACCGAAGTGAGTTTTGCAACCTGGAAATAATGAATGACATAATGCGCTGCTGTCCTACTTGCCACGAGAGAAGACGGTGTTTAGGACGTTTACATGCGGTGCCATACGTGTGTCGCATGTGACTGTTTGGTAAAATTATGACAAAACCACAATTCTTTCCCTAAGTTATCGTTTATGTTATCGTAATGAAACGGCTTAGGTTTATAGCATCTGAACGTGTTGCCGTTTGAACGAAATCAGATTAGGGCTATCTACATTCTTTCATCAAACTGTCCAGTTTGTTTTCCCTTTACCGAAAACTTGATGTCCTGGCGCTTGGTAAGTTATGGCTCGGCACCCTTCGAACATGGAGGACATTTTGAAATAAACCTGTGCAGCTGCTTCTTCATAGCCTGTGGTTCCGTTGATCTGGCCTGCGAAAAACAGGTTGCAGATCTTCTTGGTCTCCAAGGTTGGGTTGAGTTCCCGAGGGTCAACGAAATCGTACTCCACGCCATAGCCTGCCCAAAACATTCACAATTAGCGTTGATTTTATTCACCGCTACCTCAAGCAGGTGCACCTGGTGGCACTTAGTCCGATTACTACCACCAAATCTTTGAATTTGTGTTAATGTTCCAAATTTGCCCGCGCATAAGCCGCGCTTTTTTTCCCAATCTAAAGAACGGGTGCGGCTTACAATTTGATAATGTGTGTTTATTCGTTAAAGCATGGTAAACTTTAACGAACCGTTATGCGACCTCCAAAAGCGGGTTTTCCATTTCAACGAAATTTCCGAAGATGGGCATCAGAGGTTGGTTGCGTCACGTATCCGTCAAGTTTATTTCAACGTTAAGAAATAAACGGGACGTACTTAAATTGTCAAAAGCAACCGAGACCTTAGTGGGCATCCTTTTGGGTCGATTTACCAAATAAACAAAAATGTTGGTAAAATTTTTTTTCCAAAGTGAAAAAACCTAATCTACGAAAACGGTGTCCGCCCAAAAAAAACTTCCATTTTGATTTTTGAATTAAAAAAATATCTTCCAAAGATTCCGGCAAACGACTTGAAAGACATTCGCAAAGCATACCTGGTCTGACCATCTTGACGTTTTCCAATCCCGGAATGGACCTGAGCATCTGAAGTTGGAAGTCTTCCGGCATGGTGCACGAAAGGCCGTTAGGGTAGATTACATCACAGTCAAAACCTGGAAACATCAAAAGAACCGTTAATTTTTGCAGCGAGGCTCAAGTCTGCCTGCCAATTTCTTTACTATGTAGCATTTTTTCCAGAAAAAAAAAAATTGGCCTATACCTTCTGGTTCCAGCCAAATCTGATGAGTTCTACCGGGAAATCTGATTGCCTTGGATTCGATTGACGGACAGTACCGAGGTCCTCGTGTTTCCTCCTTAACGTGTCGATTAAGATGCAATCCAGCGTGGATGACATCCTCCACGGCTTTGTTGGTGAAAGTCATGTGGCAATCGAGCTGATCTTCGGGCTGGAAATCGAGGACGAAAACCGGAGAAAAGTAAAAATAAACTCAAAAACTGCAGTTTTCACGCATTCTTTTTTCTTCAAGGACTTTTTAATTAAAATGTACTGGCAGTTTTTAAAAGTGCGATAAAATTGCCGCATTTTGCCAAATAAAAACTGCAATACGCATGTAATAAAAGTATAATCTTAGCATAAAAAACGCATCATTCCCGCAGGTTTTCACATGCCATGGTTTTTGTTGCACTTTAATGGTGGACACTTTCTGCTAGGTCATTTTTTTTTAAAATAGCTCTTATTTATAGAAAAATGACAAGCTTTAATGTTTGATTCAAAGTCAGCCATTCTTCAGAACATTCTTAGTTTTACTGGAGTTTTGGGCAAGCTTCTAAATACACCAATTCAAGAAAGGTAAAACAGTCCACCGTTTTGCAAAGCATCTTGGAATTTTCGGAGAATATTTCCACATATTTCCGGCACCTACTTAGCTCAGGACAATCCACGCAAATATTCTGTTATTAAAGTTTGCAAAGAATTTAGCTGGGGACTTTATATAATTCAACATACCAGATGAATTCCCAGAAACAATCGAGTTTCCAATGTAACGATTTAGGACCTACCTTGATCCAAACCTTTTCGTTCACAAAGGAGAACGGCATGGGGGGATTATCTCCTTTCTTGGCCTCTGTCTTCGAAAAATCTATCGTCCGGCCATCGAGTCTCGGAGGGGTGCCTGTCTCAATAAGGAAGGTAAAGATTTCAAGCTTATTGATAATTTCCAAAATTATTCGTAATTTCAACCTGCCCTTCCTGAATTTTTCATTATGATAATTTTAATTAGCCAAACATTTCTTGCCTTATTTCGGACAATTTTAAGCCCAATGTAAGTTACCATTTACAGGGGGAAAAATGCAATATTAAATGCAATTATTGACTAATAATAAGCAGTCCAATTTAAGCAGTGAAATTTCGCTTCAAAATGTCCCGTTTATTTACAAAAAAAAACTATAACTTGAAAAGCAGCATTCGATGAAATTCGCCGTTCACGATTAACGTACCTGTTTTCAGACGACCAGTAGTGAATCCGAGCCTTTCGATGGTACGTGCCAATCCGATCGCGGCGGCGTCCCCTATCCGTCCAGCGGGATAACATTCCAAACCGATATTTATCTGGCCCCGGAGAAACGTGCCTGTGGTGATGACCACCGCCTTGCTGGACACGATTTCACCATTTGCTGCGATTCGAAAAATTGTCCACGTCATTTGCGAACATCATCGGAATTCCAATGCAGCAGTTAATTACCACCGTGGTACCTAGTGTAACGCCTCCGCACCTCCATGTGGCAGTGCTCGCAGCTGGGTCCGTTCTTTCGGCAGGCAACAAATACAAGTCCTCGACCGAGCATTCGCGAATTTCCAGGTTGGGGTAAGTTTTGAGCTCGGCTTGGAGGTGTTTTTTGTACAACTTTCTGTCGATTTGTGCTCTGTAACCCTGAAAAATACCAGACGACATTTTCCCATCTCTATTGCTAAATTACAAAGCATTTTGTTCAAATCTCAAGTGCAGCCCATCTAAAAAAGCAATCACATTCTTAAAGTTACTACACGTGTGCTATTCACTCATTTAAAAAAACGTTTCTTGGAAAAATGCACGTCGAAATCCACAATTTGTCATTAATTTTGCGATAATTTTCCCCTTCAGTATTCCATTAAGTATTGGATAGGCAAATTACGTGCAGGAATGTATTCCAAAATTCATGATTTGTTAACTTTGTTTTCAGCATTTTTGGCCTGTGGCAAATTGTAATCTCAATTTGAAATTTTTGTTTGGATGTTCCGTTTAATTATTTCAGATTGATCATCGTTTTTTCTTAGAGAAATTAAGGCCAAAAACCATGATTTGTAATGAATTTTCAGAAATTTTCTGCCTACACTAAGGCTGATTTAAAGACTTCACTTTTTTGAACAGATTAATTTATGCAAGGGGAACATACCCAGACAGCAGGTCCTTTACTTTGGTTTAAAACTTTGTACTGTAATCCTGATATATCTGTAATAGAAATAAACACATAACTACCTGGCAGCTTTAAGAATTGATGCTCAGCTTCACACCTTCTTACATTACGTGCATTTCTAAACGAGAAGTAAATTACCACATATTCTTCCGCACACGCCATCCAGAGCATCAATTTCCTTCATTAAATGCCCTTTTCCAATTCCTCCAAAAGATGGATTGCATGACATCTCACCTGAGAAAAACAAGGAGTTCAGTCTGTTCAGAGCTCATTTCAGAGCCTTTATTTCAAAGGCCAAAAACCATGATTTGTAATTAATTTTCAAAAATCGCTTGATCGTAGATTATTCTGGCCAACATTTTAATTGCTAACGAAGACAGAGGGGGTAAAACCCTTAAAATGATTTATATATAAATCATAATTTGAAGGAATGTTAAGACTTTAAAAAGTGAAAACGTTGAGTGAAGGGAATTTCTACAAGGCTGTTTTTGAGTCATACCAAAAAGTTACAGATACTTTTTCAGAAAAAACAGTAGGCAGACCAATATATTTTTGTTTGTTTTGTAAAACTGATTTTGTTACGTGCTCAGCACATGTTTATTTTTTCCAGTGGCCATCCATAAAGGACGTCTTGAAATTTTAATGATTTTTAGAAATCCTCTGCCCGCTTTCTTAACAACATCCGGATATCATTAATTCCCCGTACCCATCTGTAACATTTTTTATAAACTCCCTCCCTCCACTTCCCAAGTGTCTGGTCCGATACATACTTACTATTAATTTAATTTACAAGTATCGGATCGAGATGGTTGAAACGCCGAAAGGTGACAATAACGAAATTGAAAACGCCGTACTTCAAAATAAAAAAACAGTTAAAAAAGACTAAGGGTAAAACGCCGAAAATGAAAAAAAAAATGTCGAAATACACCAGGATTCAGTTTTTGTAAAAAATTTAACTATATATGGCGTTCCTTTGATTGAGTTTGTGTAAATAAATTGGGCAATTTTAAAATAATTTACCTGCACCGTTACTTTAATATTTCTGAAAACACTTGCAAGGAAATTTGCAGGAAATAAGACTCAAGAAAATTCCCATCCATACATTAATTCTGGTTTCTTTTTCAAGTCGAAAAAAGTGGGGCTCTTTGAAAAATTTAGCTTATCAGGTAACTGTAATTTGGTGCAGGGAATCTTATAATGTAACCACCGGGGTGGTAGAAACTGTCATTCCAACCCACTCGTGGAACTCCGAGCACATTCGGATCTGCACTATTGGTCATTTTTCTTGCATGCCATTCGACGTTGGAATGCTCTTCCAAAGGACAGCCTTAAGCTGAATGAAATTCAATTTTACAATGATGTTGGAGTACACCCCACTGAGATGGCAATCACCGAATAATATTGGGTTGATGGATTACATCTCCCTATCACACAGCGTATCACCTTCAAGCAATATTCCAAGTTCGATAATATGCTTTTCGATGCATGCATTCGACGTTTTAACCATTTTAACCCCCTTTACCTCAAACTCCTTCCTTCTCTGGAAGTCCTTTATGGATGACCCCTTTTCATACATAGCATTTTTTTCCCAAATCGTCATGACCACGGTGATTTTTACCAAACTGCTCATGGTTCAACGGGACCACATTAAGTGGCACATACCGTATCAGTAAATAGAAGTTATTTTACCAACTGTTTCGAATTTATGTGTCAATAGGAGCGTCCTGGCCCCCATTCGGCACGCTGCAGCGACCGCTTCGGTGCCGGCATGTCCACCGCCAACAACAACGACATCGTAGCTCTGGCTACCATTTGTAGCGTTTGAAAACGTTCTGCCTTTCCTCGTTTTAAAACGTATCGGTGTCCAACGTCTCAGAAATATCTTCAAATGCCGATTTGCAATCATCCTGACGACGAGCACATGCAGCACAACTAATGCACAGGGCTGGACGATTACAAATCGCTTTATCGATTCCAACGATAAGATCGATGACACCGAGAAATCGATGATTTTGATTTTTTTACAGAGGGTCCTCTGCTTTGTATGCAGCGAGCCTAAAACATTTTCTTTACCGCATTTTCAATAATATCTCGTGAAAAATGCCGTACAGCGAAACGTACGTTCACGAGAAACTGCAAAATGCTTTAGATGCAACGCATCTGGTAGGTTTCTTTCGTTCTTTCAAGTGACACCACCGAACAGGATCGTTCTTGTTTGAACCAAGCAAGTGAAA
>JAQIXS010005045.1:0-13542 GCA_034700785.1 Rossiulus vilnensis
CCCCCCGGTTTTATTAACCTACCCTATCCCCCATCCCCCGTCTGTTCCGGATTTTTTAAAAAATGAATACTATTATTTCAAATTTATTTACAAGCATCTGATTGATAATGATCTATCATAAACACAATCAGCAGTACAGCAAAATACAATTTACTTTTCAATTTTCAGTCACTATTACCGAAGTTTTCAGTCATTTCTTTCCGCATTAAATTCGAATTTCCAGCTGACTATCAGGACGTTCTATTTACTGGGATTCCCTCGTCCGGCAGTGTCCGGCTTTTGCAAACCCCTCCCCCTGGAGAAAAGATCAGTATGGACCAGTATAAAAATTGTACTGATATCAGTACAGGCTTACATACACGTACTGATATCTGTATAAACCATACGGATATAAGTACAGATTTACTGGTACCAGTACAATTGTATACTGATACCATCTAAAAGTAAAACTGCTTATGCAAGAGAACGAAAGAGCAGCCAGATAACAGGTCCCTAATTAACATCACTTCCTTCAACATCCCGGGATTGCCGAGACAGTAGGGTGATGGACTCGCAAGTCGATGGTCGTGGGTTTGCTTCCCAGGTTTGCTGATCAATATAGATCAGTAGTTCCAGTAGATGTTGTATACTAACCTCCAGTATCTTTCCTCCAGTGCCCTCCTTCCCTCCCCGGACGTCTTTATGGATGACCCCTAATAGAATACCCTTTGAAAAGGTCCCAACAAGCACTCTACACTACTAAAGGTGGACATTTTTTAAAAGTAATTTTTATAAAATATATCGACCGTTGACAAACGCCGAGGACAAATTATAGCAGACATTAAAACGTCATGCTTTTCAATAAAGACGTCGTTCATTGCCGTTTCTTTCCAATTCAAGACTTGCTTAAAAATGTCAACAAAGCTGGGTTTTTTAAAGTAATTTTTATTAAATACAACGTCCCTTAATTAATAACCCACGAGCACGTTTGCATCCAGACTATTGGTCTTATTTTTTGCATTTTATTTATTAGACGTTGGAATTCTCTTCTAAATGATAGCCTTAAGTTACGAGAATTTCAATTTAGCATTAAAGCACACTACCGAATATATTAACCCCCGCGGCCCCCACCTCCAGGTACTGAATTTAACTGAAATGAATCAGCAAATTAAAAGCAAACAGAAGTCATGGATGTTTTATATATGAGAATTAGCATCCATGCAAAATAAATTTTTCAGAAGGTCCCATGCATAGACTCATCAGTCTCGATCGAATATTATTTGGACCAAAGTTAGGCGTTGTTTAACCAAACCTGTAATTTTGGTAATATGCATACCCCAGTGCATATCGTCTATGATAATTTTTCCTAAACATTTCACAGAATTTACTATTTTTAAGGAAACACCGTCAAGATTGTAATCCTTTTGTTCAAACAACTAAATAAATTACAGAATTAGTTTGATCATTTGTGCTTCCCGGAAGGCTTGTGATATTATGTAAATGTATACAAAAATAAGTCATTAACTACAGCTGTTGTACATGTAACCGTTTTTTTCAAATAAATATTTCGCACTTCATTTAGTTTAAAAATGTCCGCTTATTTATCTTGAAGTCCATGCTCTGAGTTCGGAGCGCGGAAATTCGGGGATTTCATCATTTAAAATGTCCGGTTTGTTTATTGAAATGCAACCAACAATCGCTAAATGTAGTTTTTCCCACAAAGAATTAATCGCGGCTACTAAACTTTGCATTTTTATAATAATAATAAAGTTTATTCCAGCAAAGGAAAGGAACACTAGAAAATAATTTATTTTGCTATATCATTTAAGAAGTACACTGTAAACTGATCGTCTTCATAATAGACATATTCAACACACGGGCCAGACCATTTAGTTTTAGTTGCATGTGAATTTATTTTAATCACTTTCTGCAGAATATTTAAAAGAAATCAACACAAAAATCGGTTTTGAAATACATTAAATAGGAGCCGAAATATAGTTAAAAACGTGTGTAGGCCTACAATGCTTATTCAAGAAACGTGATCGACTGCTTAACACACGTTTTGAACATTTTCTCAGCTTCTATTAACTATATTATAAAACAGATGTTTGCATTAGGTTCTCTTAAATGTGCTGCAGATTATGGTATATAATAGCTTGTTATATGGTTAAAACTGTTTGAATAACATAGTCCGAAATTATGCTGAGTGGTTCCAAGATTTGTTGTCGAACAAACATTGCATGAAGGATTTTAAAATTGCCTTAACTTCCATTTAATATATTTTTATAATGAATCTGTCATGGCATTCTTTACAAAAAGAATATCTGCATATCTTTGCACATAACGAAATATTATAGATTTATATTGGATAAAACTTTAAATGACATATATGCATGTCATTAAATATATGTGGAGTGGATCCCACATATTTGTCGAAAAAACATCACATGAACGTTTATAAAATTGTCTCGGCTTCTATTTCATATAATTTAAAACCAATTTTTTCATTGCATTCAACAGTACTGTATATCATATATTTATATCGAAAGAAAACGTTTGAATGGCATTGTCTAACATAATATCGTTCGCAGGAACTTGCTATTTACAAAATTGTTTTATTTTTTCCTGGTATTTATGTCTCCTGTCATTTCAATTCGAAGCTAATCAAACATCAAATCGTAAATTAAAAGTGTTATTTAAAAATTACTTTGGTTTACTGTCAAATTCATTAAGTCTTAATCAAGTGTTAAACTTAAACGTGCTTCTGCAGTTTTTTTTATAAATTGTAGCAAAGAATGAAGGCTCAGTGGGAGCTGAAATGCTGTGTAATAAACATGTTTGTTGTTCAAAACAGTGCTTAATTTGGTGCACATTTACTTTCACCATTGTTGTTACAAAATTAATGTCCACGAATTTTCTACACAGTTTTAATGTTCATGCTTTCCTGGATGTTACTAGAATGGAATGCTAATTAAAGGTATGATACCATTAAAATTAAGCAGAGGAATTTTTAACCCATTTAATTTTTTTTATTAAACAGGACTTATAACTAAATATTTCTGTTGAAATTAAACAAATTTTTATTTAGGGTTTAAAAATGTTTCTGTCCAATTTTATTGGTATTTAATATGCATGTTTTTCTATTAACATTCTGCAAAGCGAAATCATTGACCAAGGCACTGAAAAAAATTAAGAGTGTACTTTTCAAAGTACCCTCATTTTTGAGTTGTTCTAAGCAACTGAGTATAGTTCAAATTTAAGACGCTCAATTTTGAGACGGCCTAAAGGTATGAATTCTGTCTGCAAGAATAAAACGCTTTAACTTAAGACATTTGTTTTTACAGTGTACTGCTTCTTTTTAAATGATATGCCAAAGTGCAACCTATGAAAAACGCAATTTCCCTCTATGGATAAATACCATTTTCCCATGCTTGTTTCCATTGAACTAAACAAACAGGACATTTTAAAAGATATGAAATGCGGAGTTCAGTAGCTGACGATCAATTAAGAAAAAAACTACTTTTAGCAATCATAACGAGAATTCGCAGCAAAAATGTGTAATGTTTGGCATATTTTTTTGTCCTTTTCTCTGGAAGTGGAATTGGTTTCCTCAAGACTTATTCTCTTGAATCCAGCGGCATTAGCCACGGACAATTAAATCCGTGTATTTTATTCATTTCTACGCTGCAAACAAGAAAGCGCCCGCCCTGGTGCGTGCACACCCACCAAAATTCATTTATCAAAAAATTATGCAAATTTTCGTTTCTTTCGCCTCGCACTTTACGCAGCCTCACCGCCATGTTTGCGAACGACTTAAAGCATTAATTCCGGTGCGTTTGCATTCGCACGGGTGGCTCCCCCTAATCCTCTTAAACGGCCGTTAGAAGGTGGAGCGCCGTTAACCATCCGGGCGGCCATTAATGAGTAATGGGGCATCAAATGCGCGCCTAAGCCCATCTTAATTTATTTCTTCGCTCTCAAGTGGGCCTCCAACGACGCATTTATTTCGAAAATGCGGCGCCTTCAGCAACCACAAGGTGGGGGTGGCCAAGGGACCAAAATGGCAGCCCACTGCAAACAGGGCCTGCGCTGAATTCCGGCCAATCCTAACCTAACACAGAATCTTAATATTGTGAAACGGGACGGACTGCTTGCTCTTGCCATCAGAAGAACATTTCGTCGGTTTCACGTGCGAAATTAAACATTTCATAGGTAAGTCAGAAAACAATTGATAAACAGCAAATAAAAATAAAACTTGCCTGGCATACATGTAACAGCATAACATAGATGCATGTTTACAGAACAGTGGAAAAGTGAATATGGCGATATGTGACTTATTCCATTAATGGTTAGACCCGAGGGGCTAACATCTTTAAAAAATCGTGTACACCTGACTTCAAAGACTTCAGTGGGCTTCAATGAGATTTCATTAATTTCAATGAGACTTCGATGACTGGGGGTATTATCATTAGAAGTTTAAAGACTTCAGGCTAACATTCAATTCAATTCATCTCAGTAACTTACTTGCAGGAAGTGATATGCCATGTGGTAGGCTGGAGGGTGTAATCCATCAACCCAATATTATTCGGTGATTGCCACCTCAATGTGGTGTACAAAAACATTATTGTAAAATTTAGTTTCATGCAGCTTCAGGCTATCCTTTGGAAGAGCATTACAACGCCGAATGGCATGCAACAAAAATGATTATTAGTACGAATCCGAATGTGCTGGAGTTCCATAAGTGGGTTATAATGACAATTTCTACCACCTCGGTGGTTAGGTTTAACAATTCCCACCACAGAATTTTAATTACTTGATAAGGTAAATTTTTCAATGAGCCCTATGCTTTGAGGTCCCTGTCTTGATCATAAGGTCTCCCATTGTAGATCCTTGATCATTTGGGTGACACTCGTCTTGCTTGTATTTACCAGTTACAAATCCAGCAGCTCTTTGCTGCACCATTTCTAGCTCCTGCTTTCGACCAACCCTATAAGGATTCCAAATTGGGCAGCAGCAGTACTCGACTAGAGGTCGGACAAATAAACAGCTTCTATAACTTTTGGAGGATAATTTCGAAAAATTCCTTGTACAAATCTAAGGCGCTGGTTTGCCACACCAGTAATTCTACTGATGCGTGTTGCCCAGTACAAATCTTCCGGATTGGTGATTCCCAAGTATTTTATCAATGGAACAACTTTTTAAGGAACATCTTCTAGTTTAAAGTTAGGTGTTGTTTTTGCTCTTTTACAGGAGATTCTCATGACCAAACACCTGCCTTTACTCAGCTTAAGCTGCCATGTTCTGCACCATTCTGACAAGATGTCAAGATCCCTTTGCAATACTAATGTATCCTCAACTCTAAACTCATCATACAATGCAGAACATCAACAAAAAATTTAGAATTAGTTGTCATAAATAGGAATGGCTCAGACTGGCTGGACGTGACCTGGAATGCCACAGGGAAGTGTTGAGATCCTACTGTTTCTGCTATACAGCAACTATCTCTGCAATGTTGTTAGCTACTCCATCAAACTAGTTGCAGGCGATACTGTTATATGCAGAAATAAATTGTGATCAAGAATCCCTCAACTTGCATAGGGACCTGCATGAAATTAAATGCTGGTGCAAACTATGGCAGCTGCCACTTAATGCCAAGAAATGCTGTGTCATGCAAGCCACCAGACGTAGACAAGCCATTATCCGTGACTATTCACTAGCTGGCACTCTGAATAAGGGCAAAAGTAACAAGTTCCTGGGTGTTCATGAAACCAATAAACTATGTTGGAAACAAAACATCATGGGCGTCTAAAGTTCGTCCAACGAGTACTGAAGGGCTGCTCAAGGTAGGTAAAGGTTCCTGACCAATTTATGCAGCAGTATGCTCGGGAAACGTACATGGTTTGCCACCAGGAGGATGTCGTGTTAGCCGATGCCACCCACGAACTCGTGGGAGGTATTTCTTGCACGATGGCCTCCATCTCACTGCAGAGGGTAAAGTGGTCCTAGGTTTGGTCCTGGGTAGGGCTGTCAGTAGGATTAGTCAGGAAAACGACTAGAGACTAAAATGGGGGAGTTGCCCAAATCGCTTCCAATCAGCAGAAGCAAACCTTTAAAAATTGTAATTCTAAATTGTCAAAGCATAAAAAACCAAATCAATAGCATTTCGAGAAATGGTTGAATCTGAAGCACCGGACGTTATCCTCGGCTTTAAATCTGTGGCGGTTTGTCCGAGCCTCACCACGAGGCTGTAGTCTCTCAAATTCCCCTTCGTCAAGAATAAATATTTAACATACACAAGGTTTTTATGAATTAGTTAAAATTATATAATTAAAAATTTGATAAATATAATTGCATTGAAATACATACTCAAATTATCGAGCCTGACAATATTCAGATAATCATCAGATAACAATACAATTCACATTTGATTTAAGCACAAGTTATCAACACTGTTAAGAATTAATCACTTTACCAATAAATAAATTCATTCAAAAGTATTGACTGTTTCCTTGATACCATAATTCATCTAAGCTCAAGCTGGAGTGGCCGGATTTTATAAAGTTATCTGATTAAATTAAATTATTGATTTCCGAAACTATCTGTATAACAATAATATTCAAGTAAATAATCGGTCAGACCTTATATCCGGAATTAACACACAACAAACATACGCATCACGAGTAGTCAGCCCAGTCCAACTCCGCTCAAAGGAATCATTCTTTCCAAAATATGACTAGAAACAAGCTTGAAACATGGCCATCGCTTCACCAACATGTTAACATGCGCAACCAAAATTCAACAGTCCATTCCCCCGACCAAAATCATTAAATATATATCCAGATCATTAGCACATCAGCGCCACTAATTAAGGACGGCCAAAATCCATATGCAAATATTCAAGCACAAAAAATCACAAAAATGTAAGTCTAGTCCGCAATCAACTCGACCCCCGATTACACATAACCCTGTAACAAGGTCAATGAAGGAATGTGACTTTCGTCACTCAAAACCGTCGAACCGTCACAAATCTTGGCTGTCTCCAGAGCATTGTTTGGAAGAATTTGTTCCTAGCAATGTTACTCTACATCAAAAGGACAGATTAGATGATTATAGTGGTGTTTTCATAGCCCACTCTAACAATGTAAAATTGAAACGAGAAATTGAGCTCGAAACAGACTGCGAGCTTGTAATTTGTAGCATGACATTAAACAATGGCAAAAAAGCATTCTTATTTTCCTACTATAGACCTAACGACATTCCAAGCCACATTGACGAGTTTACTCATGCTTTTAAATTCGTTCACCTTAAAAGTAAAGATCCACTTATTATTGTTGAGGGCGATTTTTAATTGCCAGGAATTAATTGGGATAATTATGCTCATATGCCATCCTCTCCCTATCCTGCTAGCTCCCCGAAAGTTTTAAATATCTTTCTAGACTTTTCTAGAGCAACTAAACATGCACCCCACAAGAGGTAGCAGTATTCTTGAGCTTGTAATTACTAATAGCCCTGAATGTGTTTGAACTATCAAGACAGACACAGGTATAGGTGATCATGGTCAACTTGTGGTTGCAGACTTATCATTTGAGCTTAAAGTAAATTCTCGGCAGAAACGTATGGTTTTGCGATTAAACGGAGCAGACTGGGATGGACTTAAAAATTATGTTGTGGAAAAAGTTAACGGGTCCCTGATATCACAATCACTATTAAGCATTGATGATAAATGGGAGCATTTTAAGGCGATTAACAAGAGGACTTGACCGATGAAATAACCCCTCTTTAACAGATTTATTTCAACAGTCATTGGATTCCGGAGCAGTGCCAAGTTCTGAGCTAGATCCATCCAATTATCGTCCTGTATCCCTCATGTCTGTAATTTTTAAGGTTTTGGAACATATAATGCATACAAATGTGATGCATCACCTAAACACTCAGGTGCTTATCACAGAATTACAGCATGGTTTCACTCTTGAGAAAGACAGTTGGCCTTATTAACACATGATATTCAGGCAAATTTAAACATAGGAAAATAAGTACATGCAGTTTTCATGCGGATCCATACTACTGGTCATTTTTCTTGCATGCCATTCGACGTTGGAATGCTCGTCCAATGGACAGCCTTAAGCTGCATGAAATTCAATTTTACAATTATGTCTGTGTACACCCCATTGAGGTGGCAATCACCCCCCTTCCACGTGTCATATCACTTGCTGCTAGAAGGGTACTGAGTTGAATTGAATTGAAAGGAGATTGCCTACTTTTCCCTGGTTCACCCTCTCCTTGAATACTGCAGTTCAGTCTGGGATCCCTATGAGGCATGCCTGGTGGATAGCATTGAGATGATGCAGCGATGTGTGGCTAGATTTACTTGTGGTAAACATAGGAAACTCGACAATTTCACTATTATGCTCAAACGACTGCAGTCATTAACCCTTAAACACCAAAAAATAGACCAATCCTTGGCGATGCTAGTCCGCATAATTAGAAGAGAGTGCTAGATTGGCACTACTGGATTAATTCAGTAAGCCAGCTATAAGGGTAAGACCAATCATACCCATACGTTAGCAGAAATTCGTTGTTGGAGTAGCTACTACTTCTACTCCTAACTTCCTAGACTGTTTCCACAGTGGAATGACTTGACAGAAACTGACACTCTTGATCTGTAAAGTTTGGTATTTTTGGTCTCATGATCCCTGCCACAGGCCCCTTAAACCGGGCTGCTTGTGGGTAAATACTGTAATTGTAATATGGGTATAGATATCAATGATTTGGTTTCGTTCAAACCACAAGTTCAGACGCTGCATAGCATTCACGTTTAAATGCGAAAATAAACAAGAACTTGGTTTAAAAAAGTTTTTCGTTTTCCAAAATTTTATCAAACAGTCATATGCGCTACACGTATGGCAACGCATATAAGAGTCCAAAACACCCTCACACAGTCATTCATTACTTCATTTTGACGTCCAGGTTTTAACACTCACTTCAGAAACATGTTTTAGGAAGACTGACGTGGTTTTTCGGGGCCAAAATTGAATAACCTTTATTCTTGCCCACCTGGACAACGTTTGCTGCCACATCTGTGCGAATGATTTGAAAATGGGGGCACGATGGGAATACTCCCCTATTTATGGAGTTTGATCAAAAGTCCAACAATTTTTGGCGGTTTCTACGATAATTCTCGTATTTTTTACAGGATTTGCAAGGAATTTCATCCCAAAGCTTCCCCCACCTCCTTGTGCACGGCTCTGCTTGCTTGGGTTTCTCCTAGGATATCTGCAGTTTTAGTGTTGAAATGTTTTTTTTTTGCACTAAACGTCAGGTATTAACTACTAGAAACTGGTGTTTCACATATGCATTACGACCCAATTACTGTAGCTGATGGGGAATGGCCCCTACGATGTTTTCAGCTGGGAAAAAACGTACTTTGGCGGAGGTTGAGGATCAAAAAACGGACATCTTAATGGACGACCCCCTCAGGTGAAACCCCATTGGTTTCATCGCAAAGGCCATAGCGGTCAGACTGCGGTCCAAGCCTCGGGGGACCCTCGGAAAACTCCATCTTTCCGCTGGGACTTCCGACACCACTGTCGCTGCCTTCGGGTCCGCACTGAACAGAAACTGCCGCTCATCGTGCCATAAATCGGGAATTATTGTCCAAACACCGCGTCCAAATTGCGGCCATTACGTTGGCCGGATTTCGGAGCTGAAAGACGAGCTGGGGAGGGATGGGAAAAATTGTTTATTGCCCCTCGGGACGGCTGGAGAAATCAATGCCTGCCGTGATCCTGAAGGGTCCTCCGACTGATCTGGCAACTTATTTGGAAGTCTAAGTGGGTTGTTGGACTGCGACGACGCGATTTAACGATCGGCTTCTGCAGGCGACGCCAGAATTTCATTGCCCTCTGCGGACGCTTCGATGCCCGACGAAGGCGTCGGTGGATGGACTCTTCTCCAAAGACGCAGATGGAGCAGACTTTCAATATATGGCCGCTATAGTGGGACGCTGCTTAGGGTCGTCCGTAAATGGCGTCTATTCGTAGTCATGATGGCACACCGAGCAAAAAGTCCTTTTTAGAACGTTTGTTTTGAGTGAAGTACCTTTGAGTGAAGTTGGGTGGCACCTGGTGACCACCCAAGTGACCGGAAAAAATCGGTCACCTTTGTCTGGTGGTCAACGTATCGATACATTTTTTTAAAAAAATTAGTTTTACATCACTTCAATTAAAAAAAATACGTGTGTGTGTATTTATTAAGTTTTTATTTAAGGTCCCCATAAGTGGTCAATGGTCTAAGTTGGCAGGCAGTTATAGCGAAAAAAAAAATTAGCATTAGTAGTACAGGCATTTTCAAATGACCCTAAAAATCGGTGAATGTAAGCAGGAGGTCAAAATTGCATGGTGGTGGTTATTTTGCTAGGTTGCACTCTAGTTCTATGCATTCGTCATTTGTGCATCTGATGGTCGTACATATCACATGACCATCGCTTCAGTTACTGAAGCGATATGGACGACCTACTTCTGAAAACAACTAGTGACAACTAAAAAGTAGTTTTTATTTGCACGTTTAAAAGTGACACAATGGCAATCTAGTGCAGATGGATTATGCAGTTATTTAATTATTGATAATACATGTACATGTATATAGAAGAAAGCACACCGAACCAGGGTTCCCACGGAGAAATGCTTATAGAATAACATTGAAGTAATGTACCAATTACTGATACTTTTATTTATTACTGCATACCAAAAGACGAAAAATTGCCATGGAAAATAACAAAATTACCTAGATAGCTCTCTTTTGAGCATATCATAAACAATGATTTTTAAAGCTGGCATTTTATCTAAGCAAAATTTCAATTCCATGACTTTTTCCAGGCTGTTCCAATTTCGACGACAATTCTAGGTTCTCCAGATCAATGGAAACCCTGTGAACACTTGCCATGGTGGTATCTACGAATTCACGTTCTTTGATAGTTTCTATCAAAACTAACGTTTGTATGGCCAGGCGTTTACCCTTACAATTTTAATAGATATTTTAGGACGAAAACTTCATGTCTTGTATTTTGTAAAATACAGGGACATGTTAGTGTTGACATAATAGTTTCAGCACAGAAAGATGAAACTAATAACCCCTGTATTCCTTTTCGATGCTTGTTTTCAGTGCAATAAATTGTTACTATTATTATTATTATTAGTGTGCCGATTTATCTCTCTCGACTGAAACGCTACGAAGTGGTCAGAATTTACTCTCGACGGTTTTCATCCAGTACGTCATTCTCGCCCAAATGAGCTGGCTAAACGTCATGACGAGGGGGACGTTCAATTGGAACGAAAAACGACTGAAGACGTTGACTTTCGGACGAACGCCCTTTATGAACTGCCCTAAGGGAGCCGGTTTGCTCCTGGGCGATCATTTCGCTCGGCTGACTATTCGAGTGGACAGCGTCGGTGGTCATCGACCAATGGCGGTGGTGTCGGCTGCCGCCCTCGCCGAATGTGCGGCTGAGCTCATTCAGCGTCCATTTCGCCACTCGATTTTTTTGCCCCTACGCTCGCCGAAGTTCATGCGGGAAGAAAAACGACTAACTGGAAAGTGATTTTGCCAGGACATAAAGTTGTCAGAATGACCGGAAAATAAATTGCACTCGCCTCTCCGCAGAGACAGCTCGAGAATTTGTCGATACGTCGAGCTCTTCATACGGCTTTCCTCCACCCCGCGAATTATCATATTCGCACCCATGCATGGGGGTGGCAAGAACTAGCCTCGCTCGGACACTTCACAACGAAAAAATAAATCGACTATCATCCACCTTCCCTCCCCAACCCCTAGTTCATCATCGTCCCAACTGCACGATCGTGTACTGTCCCAAGCAAGGGGCCATCCACAAAGGACGTTCTGTAGAAGGGTGTGTATTATGCTGTATGTACGCGGCTTATTGTAGATTTCTGATACTTTCATGGTTAGAGTGCTTGTCTTTAAAGTGATATGTCCTGGTTTCAACTCCTGTTTAACGCAAATTCTACTATATTTCACATAGCCTACATATTCATTCATATATGGAAGTGGGCCAATTTTTGTGTGCGTTTCATAGATTTAAAAAAATATATTTTTAATATAATTTTTCCATATGGGATCGTAGCGGAGCAATTAGCTAACCCCAAATTGTATTCATATTGAACATTTAACAGAACTGAATGGCGATTGGTAAGAGAACACGGTTGTGGCCGATTACTGAGACACTATCCCAGCATTCGCCTGAAAATATTGATGGAAACCGCGAACGCCACAATTAGGATAGCCGACCCGGGAATACAATGTAGAACACTGGCCTCCCGAACGCAAAGCGGACATGCTGCCATTAAGCCACCTAGCTTGCTCGGTAAAAATGAAAAAAAACCCTGATATTTTGGTTTACTGCTGACTGATTATAATATGCATCCCCAACAAAATCGAGTGTCTGCAGTGCCGTAAAATATCATATAAGATAGACCTATAACTAGAAATTATATGATTTTCTTGCTAGTGTGGCCACTGTGTGGGGCTATCCATAAAGGACGTCCTTGAATTCAGATGATTTTCAGAACCCGCCCCGGCCCCTAGCCATGTTGGATACGATACGAGTTGGAAAACGCTTTTACACAGAACAACAAATTCATGATATTAATTTAGTTGAATGCAATTAAATGGAAAATATTTAATACAACAACAATTCTTACTGTAAAACAAGGTAGTTGTAAATTAATGTGATATGAATTTCTTAGCAGGCATCGAAATCTTACTTTTCCATAGCCATCAATTTAGGTACAAGTTTTATTTCTTCTTTAGAATACAAATATAGCCTTTTTCTCCCTCCCCTACCCCCCAGACGGCCAGAAGCAGTCCATGATTTCATACATGATCAATTCAATTTTTTTGCTTTACTATTATTTCTAATTCAGTTTTTCAAAATTTTCGCCCACGGCGTTTCTTTGAGGCTAAAATCACGGATTTGAAACCCAAATTTGCCCAATTTTGTCACAAAATTTCTGAGAATTTTTGTATTAAATTGCAAGGTAAAATACCGTACTTTTAATCTACGTTTCAACATTTTCGTCTACGGCGTCCATAACAAATCGGAAAAATGAAGTTGGTGCCCCCCCACACACAAAAGTAGGTCCTGGGTGCGCCACTGATAGATAGAGGGCATAGAGTATTTGTTCAATCATTAAACCACAGTCTTAAAAAAATTATTTACACAAATTCCAAAAAAATCAATTTCTACAATGACAAGTGGACACCCAATTATATTGAATTTTCCAAAATATTTAATGACTCCATGGCTATATCCAGTATAGCTGGTAATTGTCAATATCTCTTTTTGTGAAAGTATTAAGCATGTAGCTGCATATGACAACTTTTTTTTGATTTTCAGACATGTCAGTCAAGTACACGTTTGTAATATTCGTCATATAGTAGCTAGCTCAAAAATTTGTGATTTTTGAGCAAGCTACACTGCAAATTGAAACATCTTAATTTAAGATGCATTATCATCTTTTTTGCCTGTCCCCCAAATAAGATGAAATA
>JAQIXS010005046.1:0-13542 GCA_034700785.1 Rossiulus vilnensis
AGGGGTGAATGGTAAGGAGTGTAATCCATCAACCCAATTTATTCAGTAGATTCCACAAACAAACACAATTGTTGAATTGAATATCTTGTATCCTAATGGCATGCAGAAAAGAAGTAAAACGGTATGAACTGAAATGGGCTCGGATTTCGTTATCATGCAATTACATTGGCCACGCTTAGCCTTCACGCTGATATTTTATCCAAGAGTGTCTCTTTCACTCGTTCCTGCACTCGACCCACCCTGTGAGGATTCTAAATAATGCAGCAATATTAGAGAAAGGATCTTACTAATGATCAATAATAAATGATAAATCTTTTTTTTAAAACTTTTCAAGGGCAATTTTTGAATGTAATTTGGACAAACCTAAAACGTTGATTAGCCAAACCAATAATTTTAGTAATATGCGTAACCCCAGTGCATATATTATGTGTGATAGTGATTCCTAAATATTTTACAATATTTTTCCAGATTGCATTCAGGAACTGTTCTTGCATGTTTCTGATGTTTCTCCCGATCTCTGATTGGTTTTGGCTCAGTACTCTGGAGAAAAGCTCAGTATGTGATTTACTACTGATATCAGCAAGATTTTATACTAATACCAGTATGATTCTATATTGATATCTGTACGTCTTTAGTGATATCAGTATTATAGTGGTTTTTGGGACTACTGATATCAGTGTGGTTAGTGATATCAGTACTTTTTTTACTAATATCAGTATATTTGTACTGATTTTTTCACCAGGGTCTATTTTAGTTTTCAACAGACTGTATTTAAATACACGTATATATTTCTACCACCTTGGGTCGTCCGGATGTATGTATAGTAAGATGCGGCGCTTTAGCGTACGGATTCGCGGGCTTTCACGGGCGACCCTCGTTTGTTCGTGACGTCACCGCACGCGCGAGCGCTCTAAATTCCGAAGTATTCATTTTTATTTATTTATTTTTTTGTTTCTACGTTCGAAAAAGGCTTAGCGGTGTGGAAAATATACTGTATGAAACGAAATTAATATCGTTTACTTATTGGAAAGTCTGCAATTTTTCGTGATTTCGTTCGTGAAGTAGTTAGAGAGAGGGAGCGAGAGCTGTATTGTGTAGGCGCCGCTGATGAAAAGGCCGAAAGCGTCTCGGTTTCCAGCTGAGCGTAAAAGGCGAAAGTCAGCGAAGTAAACGCAATAAGGTCGGCCCTATTTCTCCTGTTTGCTTCTCAAATTGAACAACAATTTATTCTCATTATGATCGGAGCAGATCTCGGGGAGAAAAAAAAAAGAGAAAAAAAAAAAAAGACGCAATTTCTGGCGTAAGAAAGCGGCAGACGACGGGGGAGAAGACTCGAGAAAGTGAGTGAAGAAGCGAACTGCTGATTGCGTATTATAGTTATTTAGCCACGTATTCGTCTGGCTTTTGTCGCCGCTTTTTTTTTTTCATCTTCTTCTTCTTCTTCGTCCAATTCCTCTTTCCTCTCGCCTTTACAGGTTTTCCGAGTCATTTCTTCCGAACAAAATTGGGAGAAATTTACACCAGATGAATTAATCCCAAGGAACTTCTTTTTCTCGGCGTTCTTAGAATTCGAATCACCCTTTCGAAGGAAACGTGGTTAGGATTAGAGCTGCGCACGCAATCGTCACCAGAGGGCGACGCGTGAATGGGGACGTTTACGGGGATTGCGAGTCTGGCAAAATGACAGACTTGTGGGCGCCATGTTGCCCCAGGAAATAAAATATAAAAAAACAAAACACACAAATATCCGGTGTGTTTCTTCTTGTTACGCGGTCCTCGCAGAACCTCGGAAACCTGGGATAACTGGAAACGTCAGGGGGATTCTTTAACTGGCTAGAAAAAGTCAGGGGATTTTTGTAAATTGTCCGCACTTGGCATTTTATTGAAATCCTAAATTTTAAATAAGTTCATTTCGAAAATGTACTGCCACTCGTAAAGGTCAGTTTAAAAGTGCCGGAAACTTTGCAAGAATCGATCCACATACACTATTGGCTCGGTCCATGAAGAGGTCCTACGCCCCTTCATTAACTTTCTGGAAAAATCCATAATTCAAAGTGTTATTCATTTATTGAAATTTGTCGCTTTTGGCATTCCTTAAATGATCTTATCGTGATCTTTATAATGGTCCTAATCCGGTAGAACATACGGTACATGTACGTGATACTGATAATCCCGGTCAACTGACAAAAAAAAATTATTTAAAGTCACAGGCAGGTTCTTTTCACTTATTATTTATTAGTCTATGGGGTTACCTCGCAGGTCAGGAAATAATGAAGTTTTAATTCTTCGAAACCTGGGAATGTTAGGGCATTTTATTTGACTAAATCTGTGGGCTTCTTCCTGTTGTTTTGTTAGTACAATTGAAATACTCGATAGCTTTTTTTGTGCGATGATAACTATTTTTGTGTGTGACAAAACCTGATTAATTTTGTGAATTTTTAATAATTTTATGACCACGTATTTGTAATATGAACTATATTTTATTTATTTTTACTAGCAGGACTTTGTATAAGTGTTGATGATGCATACAGCCTACTTGCTGTATGTCCTTTTCCAAATATTTGTATTGTTTTTTATTTATTTATAACTTTCTAAACTCACACGAAGTTCACATAGAACTTGTGTGTAACGAGTATTACAATTCCGTACATAACATATCGTAACTATTAAATAGTAGATATGGTGCATAAGTAAATCTCAATCTCATCAGTGTGTAAACGTATCAATAATATAAATCTAAAACGATAAAAATATATAAATAAGCAAATAAACATGATTACAATAATGTTAATTAAAATAATAAGAGTGCCAACAAAGTACGTACAGTTCATGTTTTCGCGCAATTAATTGTGTTGGAATGAATGAAATTTTTATGCGTGGGAAGACAAATCGGACTGACGATGTTTCGTTTACTTTCGTAACGTTAATGTAATAAAGTTTCCGAAATGTTTATGTTTTATGAAAGTGCGGAGTGACAAAAGGCTCTCTCTCCGTTTTTGGTGCATTACGCAGATGGAGTCTCATTTTCATAAGATATTCTTCCTTGGACTGGACAAGAGTTAATAAAATGTCCTCGGGGAGGTCGTTTTACGAGCGTTTTACTGCCCCGCAATCCTCTTTCATCTTAAAAAGAATTGAACTCTCAAAGTGTTCAACAAAAACACACACAAAAAAAAAAAACCTCATCTCACACTCAACGTCTTTTAACTGTAAGTAAATGGAAGGGCTCTTTGCTCCCGTTCCCAAATGAGACGGAAGTGTGTGTACTACTGCTACTGCTACTACTACTACCTCTACGCATGGGCCTAAAAGGGCAGGGCGCGACGCAAAAGGGTTCTGGAGAATAAGAAAGAAAAAAAAACCTATAGTAAAGTACATGTCAATTACCTTATAGAGACTATACTGTATCGTCCTGTATTGAACGTTTATCCCCCCCCCCTTATCCTCCGACACACACTTAGCCCGGGTGTTCCCGTAATAAACAAAATGAATGTAATTTCGTCAGTTGGGACCACGTAGAATCGCAATAAGTGTGTGTGTGTGTGTGTGTGTGCGGTGGGGTTTCTCAATCGATTGAATTCGACAATTGAATGAAGTGATCTCCACTTCGACGAGAGCAATGAGAAAAGCACTAAGGGCATCGCCCCTTTTGGGTAACCCATACACAACGAAGAGAAAAAAAAATTGTGCCAGCTATAGTCGGATTAAGAAAAGAATGGACTGAACCTTACCGCTCATAAATATTCGGCTCATTCGTTCCTGCGTAAGAGAAAGTCGCACCCACGACGCTGGAGTTTACTCGCGTTTAACTTTTTAAAGTCCTAACGTTCTTTTAACTCATAATTTATTTATAAATTATTTTAATTTATCAATCGTATTCTGCAGCTGTTAGGGTTATAACTCCCCTCAATGCTCAATGCTCGCGGCTTTAAACTATAGCTTAATATGTAAGTAGCGCGATGATTGAAAGTTCTTAGATGCGGAAATGCGTAAGATAATACGTGCTGCTCGTTCTTGAGATAATTGTTGATCGTATCAATTAATGAGGTAAACTGAGAAAAAATGATTTTAAAAAGGGTGTGTATTTTATGTTACCCTCATGCGTTGTAAATCGATTAAGCGAGGGGTCAAACACGTGTCTAGTATCGAATCCGAGCGAACATTCCATTACGAATGATTGACCGGAAGTGAAAATATGTTTGGTTCGACTTTCGTCTATTGTATTTTTTTATTATTATTATTATTATTATTTCATTTTCGCAAATTTAACTTTTAAAAAGCAACCCATCACTACCCACCCCCCCCTTTAAGACGATGGCGAAAACCTCTTTCGCGGTGTTCAGCCTCTCGGTTGGAAACGTAAAATGAATATCAATTTTGTTGTATATTTTTTTATATATATATATTTTTATTATAAAAGACAAGATTAGAGTTCGGACGTCTCTCTCGTAGAAGATATTCGATTGAAGGACGCGTGATTCGAGACTCAACGTTCTCGGATCTCTCTTTGGGAATTCCTGCTCTTTTGTGTATGGAAAATGCTGAAGAAAATTGCATTTGAAGGCGGATATTCCCTTATGGCACTCCCATCTACGTGCATTTTTTTTTACGAGTGAAAATTGGTTCTTCTGTCCCTCGTTTTGGTTTTGTGGGTTTGGTGCACACGAAAAGCCCCTTTCGAAGCCAAAACCCACCTGAGGCCCACCCAGGTGGGGTGGGGTCTTTACGTTTTGTTACGAAGCCTCGCATGGAGCTGGGCTGAGGCTGAGGCTGAGGCTGAGGCTGAGGCTGAGGTGTATTTTTTTGGGGGGTACTGTTTTAAAATGTTAATTTTCAGTTGGTTGTATTTCGTAACCGTTATTTTTAACATTTTTAACCTGTATGCAACAACCAGTGGCGCACACAAAGGAGTACTAAAAAAAATTAAGTACGTCCTGGGTTAGCCACTGAGCAAAAAAAAAAAATATTTCTAATAATACTTTTACAAATATATTTTTTTGATTTTAACGTATTGTGCGTGTAATTATATATTTGTAAGTATGTATTCTCCGTATACATTGATATTAATGCCTCGTTATTGTTGTTGTTGTTTTTAATTTTTTTTAAAGCTTGTTCTTTGATCCATTTCGGAGTGACCGCCATGTTCGGTCCGTCTGATCCGGTGTTGGCCAGTCACGTCCAGTCGATTTGCGACGCCGTTGACATTCCTCACATTGAGGCGCGACTAGATTTAGAAACGGAAGTGAAAGAATTTTCCATCAATTTATTTCCATCCAATCGCCAGCTGAACAAAGCCTACGCAGACATGATCCACTTCCTCAACTGGACCAAAGTGGCCATCATTTATCAGGACGAATTCGGTAAGAAAGAACCAACTTTTCCTCCTCCAACCTTATCATATTCCTCTACATCCCACGTGTGGTGCTTCGTAGGGAATATATATATAATTGAAAACCTGTCGAGTTGACCACCTCGATAATGCCTATCACGTACCGCTAATGTTAAAATTCCTCTCGATATGTTGACCACCGGAGAAAGTCAGGAATGTCCTTCGTGAATGCGACTGAATTCGGAGTTGCACTTTACTGATGAAATTGAAATCACTAAGAAATTCACTAACAAATATTCCCTTCGATGGTTTTACCGTAAAATTAATTTTCGAAATGCTGGAGAAGTTTATTTCAATAATTTTTTTTAAATTTTAGCACGATTTCTGTAAATAACCTTGTTTTGGGTGTATAAACTGAAAAAAACAATTATCTATTATTATTATTATTGGAAATATTTTTTTCTAAACATTGACCACCTAGCTTTTCCGGTGGTCACCGTAGAAAGGTTTTTACTCCCTGTATTTCGCCCGGGAAACTCCGACCTTTAAAGTAAATTTCTGTTTTCAGGCTTCTTGAAACTGCAAGAGTTGGTTCGCAATCCGCCCAGGAGGAACATGGAAATGATTATCAGGCAAGGAGATCCGACCAACTACAGGAAAGTGCTTAAAGAAGTGAAAACCAAGGACTTCACGAACGTCATCGTGGACACAACGCCGGAAGACATGCCGCAGTTTTTAAGGGCGGTCAGTAATTATATCTTTAATTATCGTGTAGGCTGATAATAATAGTACAATGGCTAATTACATTATATTATAATGGCGTACTGCGTGGATCTTTTGAGAAATTTATGAAAAAATTCAAAAAAAAAAAAAAAATTAGACAATCCAAGGTGGCGAAATTGAATATAGCCGTACGTGGAGTTGCATACAGTGTATGTCGTCGTTTATAAGTCGTATATTTGTCCAAATATGTGTGACCCCATATTCACTTTTGGTTCATGGGGGTCTGTCAGAGATCGTGATTTTTTTTGTGATCATTTTAAAGTGTTTTTTTAAGTGTTATTTTATTTTTCTCTTTTTATTAGATTTTACAGCTTCAAATGAACGACTATTTGTACCATTATTTATTCACCACGTTTGTAAGTATCTTCTCACAATTAAGTGTCGAAGTATTTTATTGATAAATGTAAATAACGATAAATGCTTTTCTCGAGTAGAGATTTGGACCACAGTGCCTTCCATCTTCTCTTCTTCCTTCCCCAATTCACTTTTAATATTTAATTTTTTGGTCCAAATCGATTCGGATCATTTGTGTGGGGGTGGATTTATACGCGATAATCAGCGATTTACGAAGATATATAAAACAAAAACCTAAACTAGTCATTTTAGAGATTTCAGATTTTTTTTTCAGCTGCTGCTGCTGCTTTTTATTTTATTTTATTTCGCCTTTTGCATATTTCGGCAATTTGATTTTGCTCCGTTTTTTTTTATTCTTCTTCCTGAATGTTGATCGCACCCATTTCCATATTTTACATTCGAGGTTTTTTATATTTTTTTTATTTTTTTTTTCACGTCGCCAATTACCCTTCTGGGAAGAAAACCAAAATCGCACTGAATTATTAGAGTAATAAAGAAGTTAGACCGCAAAATTGCAAAAATTGCTGATTCGCCAAGAAACAAAAAACTGTTTTTTATCCCAATTCTCTCCCCTTCCAAAAAGTTTCACTGGCTCTGCTTTTTTTTTATTTCGTTATTTGAATATTTTTGTCTGGCGCTGCTTAGCACGTACTTTTGTGTTTAGTGATTCTAGAGGGTCCCGTTTCGAGTAAAAGCTTACAAAAATGTCCTCTTGTGTGTAAAAAAACCAAATGCATCATCTTAATGATAACATTACGTAGAGTATTAACAGTAGCAGCTTTTTCTATGATCTTTTGTGTCGTCATAAAATGGTTCAAAATGTTTTCTTAAAAAAACTTTAATTTGCTGGAGAAAAGTTATCCTTATTTCTCGAAAAAAAAAAAAAAGCAAAATGAAACTGAGCTAATTTATAATTATTCTTAAAATTAAATTATTTCTGTTTCATCGTCGAAATTCGAAAATTTAAAATGTCTTTTTTTTTTTTTTTTTGGCTATCAGAATTTAGAGACGTTTGATCTCGAAGATTTCAAATACAATTACGTGAACATCACGTCTTTGCGCATCGTGGACAGCGACCATCTTTTGTCCAGACACATCCTGCGTGACATGGAGAAATTTCAAAATCTGGGTCATAACATATTGAACAGATCCACCATCATACAGGTACATATGCAGATCGAGCCATCAAGATCAGATTTGAGATTGAGATTGAAAGTGAAACGTAGTTCAATTTTTAAAATGTTTTTTTTGAAATGTGATTCAGGCGGATTCTGCCCTTATCTACGACGCCGTTCACGTGTTCGCACACGGTTTGGAGTCCCTGGAACGAAGTGCCACCCTGCGGCTAGCCAACATCACTTGCGAAGATGAACTGCCGTGGAACGATGGCAGCAGTTTGTTCAACTACATCAATTCGGTAAGTTTTGCACTTACGCCGACATTGGTCATAAATGTACCTGTATTGGCATATTTGTCCATATATATATTCATATCCTTAATGTAATTCTCTATAATTCCATATACTATTAATAAAAGTCGTATACCGCATATTCTGTGTGTGGTCATGTACACTCTGTATACAGCCAAATATGACCTTACAAAAAGTCACCGTGTATAACGACGTAAACATATAGCCGTATATATGGTCTTATGTACGTGTATGGCAGCCATATATGGCCCTACCTGAAGTTGCCTCGTCAATATACGATCTTGTATTGTCTCATACATTGCCATATATGGTCAGGTATAGCATATATATATAACCCCATATATGGCCATATTCTACTTTTTCCTCCGGTTTTTGGCTAAAAAAAATAGTATAAATTTACGTTTTATTTAATTTGAAACTAATATTCCATCGCATAGGTTTAAAAAAAGCAAAACGAAATTGTGAAAATAAAAAATGCTAATGACGAACATTTTCAATCTCATTCCAAATCTCGTTGAAAAAAAATAGAAAATCACCTAATTTGTTGTTTGTTTTTAAATGTATACAATTATTTTTTATGTTACATTAAAGTAGTATATATATATATGTTATATCAAAACTAAAATTCAAAAATGAAAATAATTCTAAGAATTAAGCGGGGAAAATTGATCGTGTTAGGTTGAGAGTGTGGTTTCAGCGAGAAACGCCGTATAAAAAAAGAAGAGTTTTTCATTTTCTAAGTTTCGCGATTTACGCAGGTTGAATTTCGCGGTCTGACCGGAAAAATTCAATTCAAGGAAGGTCGAAGGACGAACGTGAAATTGGACATCCTCAAACTGAGACAGGAAGCGTTGATGAAGGTATATATGCCCACTAATAATAATAATAATAATAATAATAATAATACTAATACTCGTCTCATCGATTTAAAAAAAGAAGGTTTTGTATAGTTTCTCACGATAAATGGCATGAAAATGGCACGTTTTGGTTTTGATGCAATCCGGTGTACAATTGTACCACTAGGAAGTGTTATAGTATAGGTCCCTCTATTTCGTTATTATCATTTATTAATGATATACACGTGTACTTAAACTATTTCCTCGCAAATCAACTCGATGATTCTGCACCGTACTTAGATTACGCCGAAAAAATACTCTTTTAATTTCCCTTTTTAATTGGATTTGTTTTTTTTTACGTCGATTCTTATGATTTCAGGTAGGAGAATGGACGCCCACCATGGGAGTGAACATAACCAATTCTTCGGCGTATTACGAGGAGGGTCAGCCCAACATCACCCTCATGGTCACCACTATTTTGGTAAGTTCATAAGTTCGGTGGATGGAAATTATTCGGTTTTGTTTGGAGGATTTTATTTACACGTTGGCTAAAACGTAAACTTCAAAACTTCAAAACTGAAATTGTTAATAGTTACAACTCGACCTTTGAAACATTAACGTTTGACAATTTTAAACTTAAACGTGTGGCGCGTACGTGAACTTGTGTTTCGTATTCATCCTCGCATTGTTATTTTTAAAAACAGGAAGTTCCGTACGTGATGCTTCGCAAAGAGGACAATGCCACTGGCAACCATCGCTTCAAGGGTTTCTGCATCGACCTCCTGAAGGAAATCTCCAAATTGGCCGGATTCAATTACGTTTTGGAAGTTGTTCCCGACGGAGTCTACGGAGTCCCGGATCTGGATTCGCAAGAATGGAGCGGAATAATCAGGCAGCTCTTGGACAAGGTTGGACAACACCGAGGACACTCAATAGTGTTTTCATTCGCATTTTATCATTCATTCATCACCTCTCCTACGCGCGTGTGTTGTTTTTAATTTTTTAAATTTTTTTTTTAAAGAAAGCTGATTTGGCCGTCGCTTCTCTCACCATTAATTACGCGAGGGAAAAAGTCGTGGATTTCACGAAGCCATTCCTGAATCTTGGAATCGGGATTCTGTTTAAAGTAAGTCCCAAAAGTCAATCCGCGCCGCCCTTCTCTCATTACGCTCGAGTAACGTTTGTTTTTTCCAGTTTTCAAAAATACTCGCGTCAGTGAGTACGTGAAATTAGCTGTGAAAATATTTCAACCAGAATGTTTGAAATATTTTAAACTCTAGGAATGACAGGAAAACCGTCCATATTTACTACCGGTTTTTTACACGAATTTGAAGGGTCGCTACTTGAAATTTATGTCTAATCCAGTTTTTTGAAAATGTTCGAAGAATTACGAAGTCCATTCGGAGGGCTATTGCGCATTAATCCACCCACGTGACCTACATTGGCCAGTTTGGCTCCACCTGGGTTAAAATTTAATTTTCAGAATCGTCCGAAATTAATCAGGAAAAATTGAGTTGAAATCCATTGTGGTAGAAGATTCCCTCTCGTTAAGTTTTCTTTATTTTTTGGCACTTACGCCCGGTGTTTACGTTAAGCGTCTACCCTAACTCTTTGCGTCCATCCCCATTATTGACCTCCCCTCATTGAAAATCAGGTGGAGTCCGGCCAACCCGCCCGTTTTTTCACCTTTCTCAATCCGTTGGCCATCGAGATCTGGTTGTACGTCTTGGCCGCCTTCTTGGCGGTCAGTTTCACCCTCTTCGTCATGGCTCGCTTCAGCCCTTACGAGTGGAGCAACACGCACCCCTGTCAGGAGGACTACGACTTCATCGAGAACCAGTTCAGTCTGTCCAACAGCTTCTGGTTCATCACCGGAACGCTCTTGAGACAGGGATCTGGACTCAATCCCAAGGTACCCCCCCCCCAAAAAAAACGCACCAACCTTATTTCGTTTTTAATTTTAGGTTTTTTTTTTTCTTTTGTTTCGTTGTGGCAACCCTTCCTTCCTCCCTTCCTTCCTTCCTTCCTCCATTGGCTTCAAGGTTCCTAGCGGTGACCTCCGCCGTCTGTTCTCCTTCATGAACCCCCTGGCGGTGGACATCTGGCTGTACGTTCTGGGCGCCTACGTGCTGGTCAGCTTCACCATGTTCACGGTGGCTCGCTTCAGCCCCTACGAGTGGCACAACCCCCACCCCTGCATGGCCGAACCGGACGTCATGGAGAACCAGTTCAGTTTGGCCAACAGCTTCTGGTTCACCATCGGAACGCTCATGCAGCAGGGATCAGACCTCAACCCAAAGGTCAGAGGCCGGAGTTAAACTACTCAATTTGTGGAGTCTCAAAAACACGTAGTGTATGTGTCGTACGCGCCATCGCGCAGCCGCATTTTGCTACTGGTGTAGACCTACACGTTTAATGCATGCTCCAAAGTATATCCGTTGAGAACGTGCGAGAATATATGTGTTGTTGTTTTTTTTTCAAATGCTATCCGTATATTTTGAAAATATGCCAAGATTGGCCGAATTTCCTGTATGAATAATAGCAGTAATTTTAAATATACGGAACGTACATCAGAATTTTTAAAAAAATAAACCAATTTGGGCAGAAAGAGTCGAGAACTCTTGTACGACTTAATTAAATAAAATATAACAATAGAAATATAGAATATGACGCTTCTCTCGCGAGTGAAGTAATTGTCTTATCCATGAAGCTACTGAAAGTCTTCATTTACTTGAAACGATAATTGTAGAAAAAGAGGTTTTGCTAATTAAACGCATAGGATACTGTTATGGAGGCTAGATTGATAATTGGTTTTTATTTTATATTAATAAATAAATCAATCGGTCTCTTATACCGTGAATGAATATTTTTAAGCAGTGTGTTTCCCCATTATTACACTACTCATCCTAAACTAGTTTTATTTCGCGCGCTTATGTTTCCAACATATATTTTTTTCTCCCAATCTTCATTTCCTTTATTCATTTCCTCAATTTATTAATGTTAATAATTTCAAATTCATTCACGTCGTTTAATTGACGTTTCGAACTGCCAAACATTAAAGACTGATTGTGTACGAAATTAGACATCATTTGGAGACATTATTCATTGGAGCCAAATTTCCTACGTTTAAAAGCTTCACTCGATGTTCATTCCTGTTTTATTTTTAAAAAACCCGATAATTTTTGTGACAACAAAATACGCTTGCTTTTTTTCGTAAATTGCCATCGCGAAAGTGAAGTTTTACGATAAAATTTTAATTTATTAATTTAATTTAATTTCTTTTACTCCATTTACTCTTAAATGTGTAAAAGAAACGTAGTTTTTGTTGTTTTTATTTATTTATGTTTTTTTTGGTTTTTTATTTCGATAGTTTTGAGACTCTGCAAATAGTTTTAACTTTAGGGTTGACGTCTGAACAAAAAAAAAACAATCTTATTTGATATGCGGTGAACTTTGTTGGCTTTTTCCTTCCCTTCCTCTCCTGGTTATCATCATCATCATGTTTTGTTTTGTTTTAAATTTCATGATTTTACCATGTTTTCGTTTAAAAGTACCTTTAGTAATTTTAAATCGATCATTTGTTGCTATTTCGTTAATTGTCTGATCGTTTGGATTTCCCCATTCATGGTTATTAACGCAAATTTGAAATACAGTAAATGCTTAGCTAAAAATAGGGAATTAACAAAATTTTAAAAATATTTTTTTTTAAACATAGGAAAACAATAGGGTTTTTTCCGTCCAAAAAAAATCATAGAAACGGTCTTAACATTGGGAGAAAACTTGACTTTGATAAAAAATATAAAAAATAGGGAAATGGATAATTTTTTAAAAAAAGATATAGTGTAGAAATACTAGGAGTGGGGCAGAAATTATTGATTTATAAGCCTTTAATCTTGAAACTACAAGTACAAGATTAATTTTCTCTAAAAATTTTAGCGAAATTTGCCATATTTCGGTTGGTCAAACATTCTAAAAGCAAATCCTTATCTGTTAAATATTCATTAATATACTGAAATATGCAATTACAAGACGAAAAAACATCATGAAATATTATTTAATCTATTTTTATAATTTAACGTAATAATAAGCGTATTCTTATTATCATTTTATAACAATGAGCATTTTTAAATTTAAAGCGAAATATAACTGAACTCCTTGATAATAGAGTATTTAAAATTATAAATTCTAAAAGTATATTAAATAATCATGTATTAGTTTTATTTTAATTTATTAAAGAGACCTTGTGTAAAGGCTCAAATTGTCTGATGGACCGAAATATGGCGGACAATACAAATTTTCTTCCGTTTTAAAATGGCTGACTTTTTTTAAAAAATATATTGTTATTATTATTATTATTATTATTATTAATACAATCTCGTAATTAGCTCTTACTTTTATTTTTTAAGAAAAAAACAACACAAAAATGAAAATCTTTTTTTTTTTTTTTTTTTTTCGTTTTTTGAATTTCTAGGCGACTTCTACCCGCATCGTGGGCGGCATCTGGTGGTTTTTCACCCTGATCATCATTTCTTCTTATACGGCCAATTTGGCCGCTTTCCTGACCGTGGAGCGAATGATCACCCCCATCGAAGACGTGGACGATTTGGCCGCGCAGAGCGAAATCAGCTACGGCACCCTCAACGGAGGATCCACCATGGCCTTCTTCAGGGTAAAACACACGGAAAAATTGGGAATTTAAACGTTTTGGAATTTTGAAAGTTCGGATTACGAAAGAAAATGAACCACTGTATTTATCCCAATGATGAATTAAAGTGCTGAGGGGGGTTGGGGGGGGGGAGGGGGGGAGGGGG
>JAQIXS010005047.1:0-13540 GCA_034700785.1 Rossiulus vilnensis
TGAAAACCAGTATATTTATGGTGATATCAGTATGATTCTGTACTGATATCACTATATATATATATATATATATGCTGGGTTTTGGGACTGCTGATACCGGTATATATATAGTGATATGAGTATGATTCTATACTGATGAAAACCAGTATATTTATGGTGATATCAGCATGATTCTGTACTGATATCACTATATATATATATATATGCTGGGTTTTGGGACTGCTGATACCGGTGTATATATATAGCGATATAAGTATGATTCTATACTTATGAAAACCGGTATATTTATATATATACACATTATACTGATATCAGTATGATTCTGTTCTGATATCACTATATATATTCTGAATTTTGTTACTGCTGATATCAGTATGCTTAGTGAGATCAGTGTAAAATCATACTGACATCAGTAGAGAATCGCATACTGATCTTTTCTAAAGGGTAGGGATTCGTTGGTTTCGTTTTACGGGATATATATATATTCTGCGAAATACCCCCACTATTCTCGTGCAACAGCAATGTTGTTGTTGTTGTTGTTAGCGTGAAATATCGCTGTTTATACACAATAAGATTTGGGAAATTGGCATCCACGATGTACGTTTCGCGATGGTCACTTCCGGATTCGTGTTCTATTCGCTTTTTGCAAAATTTTTTTCCAAACGTTTTCTTTAAAATTCGAGTTCATCATGATCATCATCATCATCATGATCATCTCGCTGTTTCTCTCAATTTAGTGGCGTATTGCGTGTCCATTATGTTTCATGTTCGACTAGTTTATTTGTAAATTGAATGTAATGTTTTCCGCCTCTTTTACCTCGCATTATATGGTTGGTGGCTCGTTAAATTTTAAAAATCATGTTCCCCTCCTCCCCCCCCAGAATTTTTATACGGCTACAAATTATACCGAGAATAAGATTTTTTATGTACATTTTTCGAGAAAAATAGTTCGGTTTCAACCATTTCATGACGCGTTGAGGAGCCACTTAATAGCATTTAAAATTGAAGAAAAAGCTGTTGTTGCTCAAGTATATTAACCTATTGTAAGAGGCCGTAAAAAGAGGTTATATGACTCACTAGTTGGGAAATAACATTGGATCACTTAAGTGTTCGATTGGGATTTTTTTTATTAACGTTTATCGTTATTTCCCTGAAGAGTCAAAATATAGTTTAATTTAATTCTTTCCCAATTAAGAAAAGTCGAAATATTTGTTGAATTTTTGTTGTTTTTGATTTCGTTTCGGTTTTATTCAACTTTTATGAACGCATTTTTTATTATTATTACGTTTTTTTTGGGGGGGGAGGGGGGCAATGTCTCGCTGTAAAATAATGGGTTTTGATTGAAAATTTGGCTAAAATCAGGCCTCCTGGCCACGCATCTGATTAACCCGGTTTTTGGCACTTGCCATGCAGAAGTCGGTGTTAAATGGCTTTCTTAAAATTTAAACCCATGAGATTAATACAGAAAATTGCGAGGGTATTTTTATTGTGGATAATTTAGAGAATTACACGGCTGGTCACTTAGGATTTACGACCAATTATTGGCACCTGAAAATATGCCCGGTTTAAAAAATTTTGAGATTGCTTTTATGGGGCCTCCATCAGAAAGCTTTTTATTCACTACGTGAATCATGCAATATACTCAAAATGTAATTTCTGTGATATCTCTCTGAAAAAGTTCAACTTGAATTTCGAGCGAGGTCACCTCTGCAACGTGTGGTTTGATTGTTTGATTTTAAACATGTTACCTGTACCTGCACATGTAGACTACAATATGTATGAGCTCAAATCAAAAACGTATAATTTGATGCGAATTATATTACGTACATATGTCAATTTTAATCAAGATTCCGACGAAGTGCTTACAAACTGCCCTTACGCTAGTTTATTTACTATTTGAATTAATTCGATTTATAATTATTATGAAATACACGAAATCACTTTTTTTTAAATTACAAGAGTTAACTCCTGATTAGATTAGTCTAAAGGTTAAAAATTATTTTTCGGATTACGCCAAACGTTAAATACGCTTGTTTAATTTTGTTTTGGATTAATTGTTTTTAATTTGCACAACTATCGAAATTTAATTTGCACAACTATCGAAAAAAGGCATTATTTTTAAAAAAAATAAATGGAATTACAGACATTTTCTTGGCTGAAGGGCTCCCCCAGAACTTGGAAACCTGGAATTGTTTGGGTGATTGGAAATACAGAAAAAAATGTTAAAATACTATATTTATAGGGATATTTTTAAACCTACTGTAACCATACTAATTCTATAACTGATAGAACGTTTTGGAAAAAGTTTTGAATTTTCTAAAAAAAAATAATAGTTGTTGAAATTCACTAACTTATTGCTTCATATACTTAGAGAATGCCTCATAAATTCATCTTGAAGTTTATGAGACAGATTGCGTATGTTTTTTTCTTGTAAATCTTAAATAATCATATGGCGTATTATTATTATTTTTATAAGTTTTTAAAAAAATGGAATACATAACCGATATTAGTAAAACAAATAGTGATTAATGGGTGAAAATGTGATGTTTGGGACTGCTAATGTCAGTATGGTTAGTGATATCACTAATTAATTTTTAATAATATCAGTATATTTGGACTGGTATCTTTTGTACTGGTTTTACTGATCTTTCCACCAGGGTAAGCTCTGAACGCCAATCAGATTTAGTGAAAATATAACATTTATCGATATTACTAAATAAATACACGTGTAACTTTAAAGCAAATCCTTTGAAGAATAGCAGGAAGTAGGTGTTAAGCGTAATTACCACCAACTGATAATACAGGGCGCCAGGAAATTCCCGCAGGAATCTTGGCTTACAACAATAGGAGGGGTTTATGAAGAAAGAATGAAAAAAAAATTTAAAAAAAAATGTTGGTAAAATGCACTCGAGGATATTGATTAAAGGTGCGAGAGGTTAGTCGAGGCGCAATTAGGGAAAGCAGCGGGAGGTCGAAATCAACGGGCCAGAATTGACTTGTCCAAGTCATTTAGGGGATTTTTAGGGGAAGCCAAACTACCAAACGATGGATTATCACCCGAGGCCAAACGATAAAGGCAATTCTGTTTAGTGACCGACCATAAATCATGTATCAATTTCGTAAAAATGTAGGCCTGGAAAATCCCAGGATTTTCAGGGAGGTAGGAACGGCCTTGCAAGTCAGAAGAATTCCAAACTTCCATACAAAAGTCAGGGAAATTGTCATCAGATTCAAATGTCAGCTTTAAATTTGCCATAACTTCGAATGGTTAATTGTATATGATCACTGCTCACAAGAGGGCGGATTAAGTCGCACTTAGGTAGGGAATTCCCCTACTTTCAAAAGCAAGCTCTTTCAACTTTTGAAATAATAAATAAAATAATCAGTAATTGGTAAATTTTGTATCCATTTTATTCCAAGTGAAATAAAACACTCACCATCATGTTATTGGCAACGTACAACTTTCGAAAATTCGGTTTTCTGTAATTATTTTTGAAAAAGTCAAGGAAACGTTTTCAAAACCCTGGAGAAGTCAGGGAAGTTGAGAATTTAATTTCGGTGGGAATCCTGAAATTGTTTTGCGTGGAAAACATGAGCAATTACATGCTCTTTATATGTCAGTAATTATTCTATATGCGCCACAATCAGACACAAATTAAAACTTTATTGCAAGTTAATTTCAGTGGGGGATATCCTCCTGAAGAAAATAAGAAAATATTCGTATTAATAGCACGTGTTTTACGTGTTTTAAAAACTTTAAACGTATAGAATAGATTTAAATAACATGCAGGACATCTTACACAAATAAGCACAATGTCTGCCACGGTAAAAACGTTATTACTCGGCCGATTTTCATAATTTTTTAACTCAGTGAAATGAAATCAACTAGGCAATCGGAGAAAAATAATCAATTTTCGATTGGGTCCCCAACTTCGAATTGAGGCCGGCTCTTAAAAATGGTTCCCAGCAAAGTCTATGGAGGAGGATTTTTCAGAACCCCTTAAGTGCTCTAAAAATTGTAACTTGCATTTGTTTTACTCATTATGTTAAAGGTCTCGATGATCATGATCGAATGGTACAGGTAAATACGTCCGAACAAATCTTTAAATTGGCCAAAAAGGCCTGAATCCATGTCCGCCACCAGGGGACGCGCGCAGCATGGACTGCCAAATTCTTCGGTTGCCTGTTATTTCTGTTCGGTTTTGGAATAGAACAGAGCCTTGGGGGGTCTAACTACAAGTGGTTACTTTGTATAAACATGTGTTACCTTACGACAAGAACATTTCCCATCATCCCTTGCGTGGGAATTCCCGGAAGAGAAACTGATCTTTTGGGGCAATCTTTTCATCGTTTTTAATCCGTTATTTTTTATTTTTTTAAAATTTTTAATCTCGTTTCGGTTCCGTTATTTGAAAATAGGATTTTATTTATCAGTGTGTGTTTGAATTACGGGGTGTGAATTACGAACGGAGACCAAAAACGCATTCCATCCTGCTTTTATTTTTCAATTGGGTTGGTAAGAAAGGGTAATGGGTTGCACGATGAGTAACCGATGAGCAGAAGTGATGTTGTACCAGAAAAGATTATCCCTAGCTTATTCCCTATTGTGAAACCTGCGAGTATTATAACGAAAGTGGCTGCATTTTTACCACCTTTGTGCACTGCGGTTGCAACGAAAGCTTACACGAAATTATTCACAGAAATCAAGATTTTTAAAAGCTATTTTGCGCAATGCACTGATCCATGGTTGCGCAGCGACCAAAAATAATAATACCAACTTTTTAAAAAAACTGTTAAATGACTTCTTACGTTAGAATTTTGAGCTCACTTAACAGCGTACATACCGTATTGAAATTGAGGTTGAATTTAGATGTTTGGATGGAAACGTTGCCTATATATTGAACAATTAGGGTGTCTGGTATGTTTGGTTACCATTGGTGCAACCAACTTGATCGTTCTGCACTTTAAAAATGTCATTGAAGACGGACAGAGTGGACATCTGGTTTGTGAAAACTTTGGTGTCGCCTTGTACAGAATAATCCAAATGACGTCATTTAATTTTATTTGGACGAAAAACGTTAGTTGGAATAGGAAATACGGCCAGAATTCTGAGGTCATTATATCCCCAGCAAGAGTTATTCTATTCTCATATTAAATGACGTCAAACTTTCACATAGCATGACGTCAAAGAATTAATATAAATGACGAATGTTTAGGACATTCGACTTTCGACTTCTTAATGGTTTCAACAAATTATCCTCACATGCTTTAATAAAATACGTCTTGTAAATCCGAAATTATTTTTTCACGTGTATAATTGGCCGTCCACTAATCTCAGTTAATTTTTTATAATTTGAAAATATCCCGGTTATTTATTTATTTAAAAAAAAACATTGAAAAATAGCGTTATGCAGCCTAGACGAAGAAATTGCATTGCAGGGAAACACCGATTTATGGAGTTCGCATTATCATAACGTTATTTTTTATATTTTTTTTATATATAAACAAGACATTTACTAATTATAAAACATAGCCCTGGTGTAAAGATCAGTGTAATCAGTACAGTAGATATCAGTATAAATATACCGATCATATACTGATATTATTACAAAATGTAGTGATATCACTAACCATACTGATATAAGTTGTCCCAAAAACCACTAGGCCTATGATCCTGATATCAGTAGTCCCAAAAACCACTATATTACTGATATCAGTAGAGAATCACATACTGATCTTTTCTCCAGGGAACTCAGGCCCTAATTTACAACCAATTCTACATTGTGGAAAATGAAATTAAGAATTACATGTAGAGTATATTAAATATTTGAAGCAAAAATTGTGTATTTTTTTTGCAAATTCTTTTTGGCTCAGCCTTAAAATAACAGCCTGAATTTTGTAATTAAACCATTACAATTAAAATTACATTTAAATACAAAACCATGCACGAAGCTCTTTCAACTTCGACTGATTTCTGCGACCATCCTCCAGTTTATTGGTCGAATTTCCGTAATGGGTCAGTGGGGTGAAAAGTCCCGAATTTCTCGCCTCTGTCACCACGATCGCCTCCGTGGATATTTAATTTTTTTTTAAAAAAATTAATCCATCCTAAGTAGTGCAGAGCCCTTGACTGGTCCTATTTTTCGGCCTATTTTTATTTCACTCTTCGTTTGGCAGAACCGCGATAATGATGAGCTAATCTCGGTGTGTTTTAGGGGCTCCACCCCCTAAACGGGTTCTCTTTGAATGGGGGAAGGATTTAAAGGATTAAGCTGCTACGTAATATCCTACCGTGCACGATTACCAATTAATTGTTTGCTGAGGGGATTTTTAGTAGGCCACATTTTTTTTTTATATTTTATTTTATGAAAAGCTCTTTTTCAAAGGCTCGTTTAGCGCTCTCTTCTTTACCACTTGGGACAATGGGACAAGAGCAGTTCGCGAATTTCCCTACTCCCCCCCCCCCTCAACCATAATGGGGGCCTAACGCCGAAAAACTAATCTTGCGAGGTGATTGTACCGGACCCCCCTCGGCCTTTGACCCAAAGGAATCCCCGCAATTCACTCGCCAGGGGGAGCTGATGATGCTTTCAACCCGCTCCTTATAATAAGTCTTGTGACCTCCTCCGCAAGGATGACAGACGGTTGAACCCCAAAAAATGCCGGAAATGACAAACCATTCAAAACTTAAGTTTGGTTTCGAAAACGTTGGTTCAGCGATAAAATCAAAGTAAACTGAATATCAAATCTAGAATTAAAGAAAATATAGTTAGTAAAGTTTGTAAAAAATTGGACGATTTTCCCGCAGTTTACGACGACTTATATTGTTCAAGGCGAAGCCATTTTTCTATGCAATTTTTGAAAAATCCAAATTGTTTGCAATAAAGTAAATTACTTTCGTGGAAAACAGAGTAAATTTATTCGGAAAAGAAAATGATTTGGTTTGGAAAACTGGTTAGGTTAGGCCAGGTTACATTAATTTGCATTAATTTAAGCATGCCACAAAAAAATTACTTGCAAATTTTTCAATCAAGTAAATTCTTCACATGGAAATCCCCAAACATTTTTAGAGAAAAACAAGTGGCTATAAGTTTGAAAAATTGATTCAGGTTTTCCATAAAATAATACAGCGTATCAACCACCTAAGTTTCAGTCTAAAGCCCATAATCAACCTATCATCAATATTTTGTATTAAAAAAACTATGCAAATTTCAATAAAATTCAATTCAATCATTTCTGCAAAGACTCAACCATATACCCTCAAGTCCATCTTCTCGACAACTACAATGATTCTTAGTAAGTTCGAAAACGTGTTAAACCTTTTTTTAATTTTTACAAGTGTTGATCGTTGGTTTTGTGGCCGTGCAAAATCCTCTTGATGTCGGCCATTGTTGTCTGTCCATGGTCTGCTCTTTCTGGGGTGTGACTGACAGTGGCTCCACCTGGTTTATTTTCTTAGCCTTTCCAACTTCCTGAAGCGTTGAATGCCGTGTCTTGCTTCGCAAATCCCTTTTTCCTAATTTCAATTGTTTCATATTAATACACGCTCTGAATGGATCTTTTGTACTCGGCGTGAATTCGGTTATTAAGTTGCGAATCCAACCAGAGTTGGCGTGTCATTGCTTAATGATGTACCCATTGTTGTCACCCCTCAATGGAGTTGTGAATCTCACCTCCCCCCCCATCTACTCAACCCTTCCTTAGTCAGTCAATCTGGAGCAGAAATATTTAATTTATGGGCTTTACAAGTAAGCTTTTCCTATAAGCCATTATCTCCTAGGAATTTAAAGGTGAATTATTTTTTGTTCATTTTTACATGTAGATCCTCGTGTTGATGATGCTCTCAAGATATAATTACATACTTGTCTTTTCTCATTGACGTCTCTTTGTATCTTCGTCATCATCGATGCGATGTATGGGGGTGAAATAGTACCAAAACCTGGGTACCATCTATTTTAACGTATGGCATTGCTGATGCGATGCCATCAGCACCTTGGCAGTGTTACCGCAGGGATCAAAGATCAATCTTCACGAGTCCATTGAAATAAGACTTTTAAGGGGTGACCTTAAGGTTGCCCTTACGGAACTGTGACTCGTAAATGACATTCAATTTCCAATTAACCTCACGATGGACGTTTCAAAACCATGACACGTTGCCTGCATTGACATCGTGTCTGAGACATGATAAAGTAGACAAATGTACGGCATGTCTTATGTTCAGTGATGTCATGAGTGTCTTGGGCGTCGAACATGCATGTACTTCAACAGTGCTTTAGGTAATCTTTCAGGATGTGATTTTTGACATGCAAATGACGTGTTCCACATGTTTAGGGGGATGTCCATGGAGGACGTTTATCAAACAAAAGTCGATTTTTGACCTTCCTACCTTGTTAAGTACATTATCGTCCAAATTGGACAATCCCTTCACCTGCTGCGTGCCATCACAAGTATCACATTGGGTCAAAACGATGTAAGTCAACTTAATTTGTGCAAAAATGATGCAATTTTGGCCAGAAAAGAGGTGAAAACTGATGCCGTGATAGCCTAAACATTTCAAATTTCTCTGTCAGAAACATGTTTTGACATTTCAAATGACATTCACGACGTGTCATTTCCACGTAACATGACATCAACGTGTAATCACAGATTTGTAAGGCATTAGAGGACGAAAGTTCATGTCTAGTATATTATTGTCACTTGCCTTTTTGTGGCGTTTTTTAAAGCATTTATCCATGTTTTTAAAAAAAATGATCAATGAGTGTCACTTCTATTCGTGGAACAGAAATCACATTCACCCACAAAATGATCTAAAATACTTCCTATTTACATACTATTCAGTATCGTATTCTTAATGGTCGTTATCATCAAATAATAGATTATTAACAAAACTTGTATTTTTTATGTGAATGAATAAAGTTTGTGTAGTGTATTATTGAGTCATTTTTCTTCTCTTGGCGTTGTTTTTTTGTTTTTGACACATTAATTTGGGAAAAAAGGATCAATGCGTGTCACTTCTCTTCATGGAACAGAGTGACATCATTTACAAAAATGACCTAAATGACTCCTATTCACGTGTTTTTAATACATTATTGAACGAATTCCACTGTACTCAGAATGTTTCCTACTATACAAACAAAAATTGAACGTCTGAGTTTGCTAGCCCCTAACTTCCTCCCCCTTAGTCCAGTATCGTGTCTTTCTGCAACATATCATCCTGATTTTAGGACACCCAGTAAAGAGACAAGATTTAATGGAAAAAAATGTTTGAGGTCCATATATTTTTCATTGAAAATGTCAGCCCTTGTCAACATTCTTCAAACATAAATTGCATTTGAAGAGACTTTTCACTGAACTTATAAGGCATTTTAAAAATTGGCCGTAATTACAGTCACACGAACGTAATAACGTTTTCATTGGACAGCGTCTTCAGTTCGTATAAAAGGAAGAGTAATTAATGTTTCTTCTTTGCGTTCGCCATTTTGGCAACGCCATCATCACGTGGTTTGTGATTTTCACGCCATGCACGGTTGTTATTATTAGGCCTAAATGTAATTACTCTTGTAATTACCTCGTTTTTTGGTCATTTCAATGGATCAGCTAAGCTTGAACTTTATTTGCTTCTGCTGCGGATTACAGACGAGACGTCTGAAATCCTGGCTCTCAACCTGTTTTTAAAAGCGAATTTAAAACATGTTTTCTTTTTAAAAAGAAAAAAAAATGATGTCATAAGCTGTGTATTATTAGCTCATGTATGAACGGAGATTAAGAGATTAACCAAACAAAATCTTTAAGATACACCTCGCAAGAATCTGACGTGCTAAAATTCAGGTTGAAAAAACGCTAAAGTGCGTTCTGAAATCAAAATTAACACACCCTTTAGAGAGAACATCATATGGCATGTGTAGTAGGCATAATTTATTTGTAAAAGTTTTATTTTTTAATATTAGGTCCGTCCGTGGATATACGTTTCTTGATGAATGAGATGATGGGAGGGGAATATTGAAAAATGTCCAACAAGTCAGGGTATTTCCTAACTATCTTAACATATATCGATTTTGACTTGAACTTGAATTCAAACAAAATGCCAATATGGCGGACCCCTATTTTTGGCTTCATTTTTCATCTATGGAACCAAACGTGGAGGTTAATTTTTCTAAACCTCAATATGGCGGACAGGCTCCAGTTATAAAAAAAACTTATTTATATTCAAAGGTCAGGTTTTTTCACTAATTATTGGTCGATGATGGAACCTACAGGTCAGAGAAAATCAATTTTTGAAACTTCAAAACCTGGGGGGAAAATTAGGCTTTCGATTCTCTACCAAAGGACAGCCTTAAGCTCTCAAAAATTCATTTTTGCAATGACGAGTGTGACCATCAAATTGTATAATAGAAAAATTATAAAAACAAATATGAGTTGGTGTATTACATCCTCTGCATTGATTTAAATTGAATACTCTGGAACAACAGTTCAGTATGCGATTCTATACTGATACCAGTATGCTTTTATACTGATATCACAATATGTATACATATATACCACTATAATACTGATATCACCAAGCATGCTGATATCAGTATTATAGTGGTGTTTGGGGCTACAAATATCAGTATGGGTAGTGATATCGCTACATTTTTTTGTAAAATCAGTATATGATAAGTATATTTGTACTAATATTTGCTGTACTGGTTATACTGATCTTTCCACCAGGGTATGGATTACACCCATTTACCACATGGCATATCCTTCATGACAGTAGGCTATTGAGTTGAATTGAATTGTAATTCTCTTCGAAATAGTCCCAAGCTAACAGAGCTTTTCCTAAGCTTTTCAGTAAAGCTGTGGGAATCCTGTGTTATATAGTTTGAAGACGCCCTTTATGGACGTCCAATTTCTACAGCAGTGCATGACGTCATGGATGCTAAAGGACACCTAGAGGGGGCGCTGCTACTCGCCTGAAATTCCTGAATGTTGGTTTACTTAATCGCCTGTGGGTGGGTGGCTACCTGCTCCGGTGCTCTATGGGGTTTTCCTCGGTGTCAATGTCCTCTTTCTGGAATTTTTCTCCTAAATTTCTCCAGTGGTTGTGTCCTTCTTCTTCTTCTTGTTCTTCCTATGTGCGCAACCTCTTTTTTCAATGGCACAGAGGCCATAGGACACGTTACCTTTTACCCTAGCGCTTATAATTACACGTGACGTGGTACTCCTTGCACCCCCATTATTTTAAGGGGGGTACTTCTCACGAGGGTGAAACACGTTGCTCTGGTCCGTCCCATTGTGTGATTGCGCACCTATTCATTTGGCCAGCGCCATTGTTGTTTAGGCCTAATGCGCCATTTTAAGAAATATCGGTGTTTGGGAGGATAGGGGTCTATGACAATGCGAAAATTACTCGTCAACTACTCGATGCATTTTTTTGCTTCTGGAAAAGCGGAGGGGGCGAGGGGCGCCCCCTATACACCGAAATTTGGAGATTGAAATCGATCAAATTTTGACTCTCTGCATTTTTAAAAAAAAAATATATTATTATTTGAATGATGGCTTTTTCTAAACGCTCCGATGTATTTGTATGTCTTGCACACGAAGAGCATTTAGAATTGTAGCTGCAAACCCTGGTAGAAAGATCAGTATAATCAATACAGTAGATACTAGTGCAAATATACCGATATTAGTAAAAAAATTAGTGATATTACTAACCATCCTGATATTACTAGCCCCAAAAACCACTATAATACTGATATCACCAAGCATACTGATATCAGTAGTTTCAAAAACCAGTTTATACTCTGGTGCAAAGATCGGTATAATCAGTGCGAATATACTGATCATATACTGATACTAGTAAAAAATGCAGTGATATCACTGACCATACGAATAGTAGTTGTCACAAAAACCACTATAATACTGATATCACCAAGCATACTGATATCAATAGTTTCAAAAACCAGTTTATACTCCGGTGGAAAGATCGGTATAATCAGTGCAAATACACTGATATTAGTAAAATATATAGTGATATGACTAACCATATGGATATTAGTAGTCCCAAAATCCACGATAATACTGATATCACCAAGCATAATGATATTAGTAGTCCCAAAAACAAGTAAATTTTTAGCCAAATATTGACGTATGTTCCACGTAATTTTTCCACATTTCAGCAAAATTCATCGGCGAAATCGAGTTTTAATTTAAGTTGTGATTAATATTCAGGACTTCAATTATTTGAAAAATCATACTTAAAAAATGCAACGTTTGGCCGATTTTTTGGAGGTTTTTTTCCCCCCATTTTTTGAAGAAAAAAAAGTGCTTGTAATATTTTATAGTGAGTACCTTATGATTGACGTTATAGACGTTGGGAGGCACTCCGTAAATTGCTTTTACTTTTAACTAATTCCGCCAATTTAAGGTTCAGATTTGTGAGGAGAAGATATTTTTTTTATCTTCTGCCCCCACCAGAAAATTTTCGGCAAGCGTATTATTGAAAATCCAATTTTTTTTCATTCAACTAGCAGTTTTTTGTGTGCTGGTCACGTCAAAATGAGTTTTTCAAATTACAATTCGACATTGATAGTTTTGAGTTTTTAGCCTTTTTCTCACATACCTAACTGTTCATCCAATTATTCTAGTTAACCCACGTTGCCAATTCGTCGTTCTTTTTTAATTTAACTCTGAAAGGCTAACTCGAATCAATTTAAACTGCATTTCAGCGCAAATTTTAGCTTCTTTCATATAGTTTAACCTAAATGCGCTCGATTCAATCATATTTCGGTGTGGAGAGAAGACCCCTCAAGGGGGAGGAGGAGAGGGGGGTCAAACAAAAAACCGACCAAATAATGCAAATTTTACATTTTCAAAATTAGCAGGTTGGCTTTTTGTGCCATTTGCATGGGAGTAGGTTAGAGACGGTGATTTCAATGGGCGAAAGTGAAACGTTTTTAGGATTGAAAAATTCAGGAAGTTGAGGGCCGGGAAAATGTTAAAAAAATATCATAATAAAAAAAATACAAAAATAAAACCTCAATTTTAGGCGCTACATGGGAAATTCAAAGGACGTCCAAAATGTCTTCACAAAAATAAACAACGAAAATGGTGCCGCCATTTTGCTGAGTGTTGAAAGACAGCAAACGTTTTAAATAGACCCCCGAAGAAACACAATTAACTCTATTTGCTCGTTTCACAATAAAATATTTGAACGGGGAAAAAATACACGCCCATGCAATTTAAAATATTTTAAAAATGATGTGGTTTTTTTATCCCATGATTGCCATCACGATTTAGGCCGCGTACGTAAAAATAGAAATTTATTTTTGCGCTCTTCATAACTCCCATTTTGATGATGCTAAATTGCCATTGATCTTCTGCATTGACATCGATTTTAAATTAAATTGTGAAAATTAGGCTAAGGAACCGTTGGGTTTTGCCAGCACCCGTTTAGCTGTTTTTAGGTTTAAACTAGGTGTTAAAAAACTTGCAAAGTTACTGATAAAATGTTATGTCGACTCATGTATGTTACCTAAGTTTCAGTCGAAGTTATTAA
>JAQIXS010005048.1:0-13538 GCA_034700785.1 Rossiulus vilnensis
AAGTCAAACTTCGGATAAGTCAAATATTTTTGGGGGTCCCCTGGGACTTTGAGTTATCGAGGTTCGACTGTATATATTTAATGAATTTAATGTATTAAATTTACATCAATATCTTCAATGGCATTTATGGTCTAAATGTCACACAATGCCTTTTCAATACCTTTAATAGCCTAAATTTCAATGAACTGCCGTTAATATTACACGTTGGAATTGGTTTTCTGTACACCCTAGCTCCTAAATTGATTTCTGGCCCAGTTCACGTGAAAAACCTAGGGTCAAAACGTGTCGAATTTCATCCCAATCTAGTAGATTTAGCGTTATCTAGTTGCCATAAAACGCTGAACAGAAGGTATACATCACGACTCTCTCCGGTCGATGCATAATTGCATTTAGGGTTGTTTTAATGAAATGGAAAAAAGCTGTGCAGGAATTCCTAGTGGATTCGTCTATTTGACTAGGAGATGGGAAAAACCGCTCTGATGGCACTTTTCGTGCTGCACCAAGTGGCACCCCAGCGAAATGGGTGGCGAACAAACCCAATTAGTGTAGTTTGGTGGACGAAATTAACGCCAAATTAATTAAGAGTGACATTTTCCCTGGCTCGTTCAAACTGGGCAATGTGCCCAATTTATTGGACTGAATTAAATTGATATCGATGGATTTTAAAGGACGAAGTTTATACCTTTTTCCAGAAATTTGGGTATTTGAATGCTAGCAATTTGTGAGGGGTCAAAAATGCACTGCGCCTACTGGTTTTGGTACTCACAATTCCATGACTTGTCCATAACTTTTAACAAATTGCCATGACTTCCAAAAAATGTCCATTCCAATTATAATATGGAGCTTTTAACACATTTCTTATGAATACATTTATAAACAACTTTTGAAGAGAAATTCAAGACAGTTAAAAACTGGCATCTCAAAAAAGTGACCAGAGTCATCCGACTGCCATCAAGCATATTATGACGGACATGGTATCACGTGATACTATCACACCAATCCAAGCAGAACTGGGGATATAATACGAATATTGATAATTAACAAACAGCTGAAGATTGGTTCACTGAAGAGAAATTCCCTTGAGAAATTGAGATGATTTGTATTGCTAAAACATATGCAGTGGATCGATGAAATGAAAAAAAATGCATAATCTTAAAGTGATATCATGACTTTCCAAAGTTTCCATGCCAGTTATTAGCCATCCTGAAATGGCATCTTTTTTTATTCCTCCCCCTGAAATCTAGACAAGCCCAACCGGCCCAGAGCTCATGAATTTCATACATAGTTGATGGCGAAAAAATCCCTAATTACATGAATATTTGATGCACTACGGGCTCAAACAGGACAGGTAGCATTAATGACCCAGAAGTTAATTACGCCGATGACATCTACAGGATCTGCTGACAACTTTTTCGTCTTTCAACGCCGCTGCTGGAAATATGTGCATGCTAGCGAATTAATTGCATTAAAGTTTCAGCAGGCCTTCGCAAGACACGCATCTGGATGTTACATATAGCCGAAATGGCCAGGGAAAAACAAATCAAGATTTCTCCTTGAGCCTCAGTGGGAAGTTTCTCTAAAATGAAACTTGACATTGCGGGGCATCTTTTCCACTCAAAAAGTCCTACAACTGCTGATTGCGTTGTTCAATATGGCCTCCTTCCTACCAGAGGCTCCTGAAATTGCTTTTTTTTTAAAATCTGCTCCAGGAAACAATAGTAAAAAACACCCGACAAATTTCCAATGGGAATTAATACTTGCAATTGAAAGTTCATTTGAAATTTGTTTCTTTTCCATTCAACAACTTTTCAACTGAACAAATGTGGCACTCAATATGAAAATGGTTCGCATCTTCGATTACAAATTACATCAATTAATGAATTGAGAAAATCGAGGGTTTATTTTTGTGCTATAATATGTTGTTATTAACCTAAACGTGGGGTCAAGATTCTAGATAATTATACAGGATGCAATTTATTATTATAGAGCACTATTTTTCGTTTAATTTTTCATCTGAGATTGACGAATTTTATCATAGATGTGGGCCCTTTTCATATGAAGTGCCACAAATTGAAAAAAATGCCTAAAAATAGATTTTAGAAATAGGGATGAAATTCTACTCCAGTGATGATTTCTTGGCCAGATGTGGAATCTGAGTTGTCTAAAGTACCGATTCTTGTCACGGTACAAGGACAGACTGTGCTTTTTGTGCCATTCTGACTGAAACTCAAGCTTTCGCTTCTCGATCCAACTAGATGATGGCTGATTTGTCATTTTCGTCTAATTTCAGATGCAGAATCACGTATGGATCTCATTGGCCTGGGTCTGCTTCTTCTGCCAAGCCATTCGCAACAGCAATGGATGCTCCAGCAGAAAATTAGAAATTAGCAACAAAAAATTGCTGCTCAGGCCAAACTGGGACAATGTCACGAAGCCGGAAATTTTGACGGCTATCTCGGCAAACGACTGCGCACAACTGTGCTGTGAGAAAAATTGTAAGTTGGTAGAGGAAGGAAAGAAAGGACCATGTGGACTACCGACTTCTGTATATTTATCGTTGGATATTAACTTAATTGACCAGATCGTATTTCACACAATACCAGGAAATTACCAATTACAATTTTTTAATCACATGCATTTAGACTATTCACTATATCGAGCCTCCTTGTTTTCAATTTGGCTTCATTTTTTCTCATATTTCAGAAAGACGCCTTAATGGCCTACTTTTTTTACTTTATTACGACCACGGTAAATGAATGCGATAAATTTCATTTAATGTGTAAATTTATAGGCATATATTTCAACACCGAATTAACCACATCTGATCTCATTGGCCTTGACTGTTCGCGTCAGAATAAATTACGAATGAAAAAATAATTGAACATGACAACTATAGTTATAGTTAGAATTCCCCATAAATACTATTGTATTTTAGTTAATACAAATTCTGCATACTACAGAAAGTGTGTATTTTCCCATTTTTTTGGATTCAGTAAGAACCAGTTACATGTATGAATCATTTGCCATCTTCACTGAACATCATTTTCATATCATTCGCCGCTTGTCAAAACATCCATTGAATTTCTCGGAATTTAATTAAGGCTATCCGTTGAAAAGATTTCCAACGATGTGAATTACACGATATGAAATTACACAATTTTTTTTCTGTTTTTTCCACGAACATTTCACTAATTCGTCCAGACGCGGAGTCGGTCTGAATTCCCTGCATATAAATAATTACAAAGTGATTTATTTTTCAGCAAGATGCAACCTAGCAGCATTTCACTCATCAATGGCGAAGAACAACTGCATTCACGCATATTGCCATCCAGTCTCTGAATGCTTAAGGGACAAGGCGGACAAAAGCAATGGGGACACCGCAACATATCAATTGGTGGAACTCGAACGAGGGACCGGCCCACGCTCGATCAAGGAGTCTACCAAGCAATCAGCAACTAGTCAACTGGCACCCAGAAGCATAAAATCGAGAAAAGGAGTAGGTGAAACCGCAACCATAGTGAATGCATCTTTCGCAGAAAAACTGGAAAGTGTTGGGACGGATGCCCCCACCGACACCCCGACAGAAGAGCCAGTAGCTGCCACCAGCGATATAACGTCCACCGCACAGCCGCTAGACCCTGGCAGCACAACGGTCAGCGTCAGCACGCTAGTGGACGGCACGGTGGAGGCCACCCTGATCGAGGATTCCACCGCAAAGACCGATTTCCCAGACCTGGACGCTAACAAAATTAAACACATAGTGCCTCGCAAGGGCGCTTCGGCCGGTCGCTCCTGGGCGCCTTACTCTACCCCCTCCACCCCCCTACAGCCCATGGATCAGCAGCCCAGGCCCCCGATACCAACCAAACAAATCCAGTCGAACAACCGGTCGTTTTCGACCGGGAAAAATGCGACCGAATTCACCACGAAGGCTTCCAGCACCGCTGATCGCCCAAACGCCACGCATACCAATCACGAAAATCTTCCTAAGGACTATAAGACCAGCATGCTTACTACTATTTTTCTCTCAGCAACATCAGCAGCAGCGCAAGACGATCACAACAAAAAATCTGCGAAATACGTGATTTTAGAGAGCACGTCATCCAAGCAGCCCCCGCTGAACGTGTTAGTGTCAGGCAGTATAGACTTCCTGTCCAGTCGCACCACGATAGTTGCTGCGCAGAACTTAGACGATCTTCATTTTCAGCAGTCTATCTATTTGATCGTTTCCTTGATCATAGGTTTTCTAGTTTTGCTACTCGTCGTCGGGATGGTGCTGAAGCACGTGTACGGCGTGTGGGAACGGCGACACTATCAAAGAATGGACTTCTTAATAGATGGTCTTTACAATAGCCGATCGGCCATTTGATCAAGTGGTCTGTGTGATATTACCGTAGATGCATGTTCATATACTTAATGTGAGAACCAGCGAAGCGAGAAGTGTGTTGAAATATACAGAGAACTTGTCCAGCGAATAAAAAATTATGATAGATAATTGTGATGTGTGAAACTACGTGCAACTTTGAAAGTTACAAAAATCAGCAGATTATTCAATTCAACTGAACTCAGTAGCCTGCTGTCAGCAGGGATATGCCATATGGTAAGGGGGTGTACCAAAGTTACGTTTCTTATTATTATTTTTCAGCAGTTACCATATTTGTTTCGAATTTTGGTATTTTTTTTAATTAAATTAATTATTTAATGACTACGTGCACTACGTAACTCTTTTTTAAATTGATCTCAAAAGGGTATGTGGAAATAATACAAGATAGTATTGGCAATAAGATTTTTAGCAATTGAAAAGACCATCTAGTTTCCAAAAAACGAGTCACTGGCTCAAAAAGAAAGCTAAATAAGACTATAAAACTATATACAGTTTCAACGATATTCAATATTATCAGAAATAGAAACTATTAAGCGAAATGAAAAGCCCATTGAAGTTCTTAAGAGCAATGGTCAAATTCCAATTAGAAATTTGTTCTTACCAATTAATTACTTTCAAAATTGAAAGTATTATTATCATCAGTTTCGGCCAGCAATGGAACGAAATCGAAACTGAGGGAAAAGCCAGTTAAAAATGTTTTAACAAACGTAATATTATTTGAAATGTTGCTTGTTTTAGTAGCAAAGTCCCTGGAAGTTATGACTTGCATTGATGCCTCAAATTACTGGAAGAGAAATATTTTACTAGCAGCATGACATTTAATTCCAGAAATGGCATGTACAAGGTGATTTACTGGCAAAAATGCTGTAGATTTAAGGCTTATTCAAAAAAGCAATGTGCAATATTTAGAAAATCATATAAGCAAATTTCTGAAAATAAAAAAGTATAGTGGCCAAACTATGATTTTGTATAACTTGCAAAAGTTTATAATGGTCATTTTAGACGTCTAAATTGCAGAAACTTTGAAACACACCGACTCCAGAAATTTTACTAGTACCTGGCAACTTGCATTTTGAATAAAGGTATGTTGGCTTTTACCTGGAAAAATTGAAACATTGGCAAATAGACTAATGCTATCACTGCATAATCATCATGATTATGTCACAGATTTCTGGTAAGAGATTTAATTAAGAAAACTGCATTGATACAGATCTAGGCACACTAGTAAATCCTTGGGTAGAAAATAAAATTTTACCTCTAGACGCTACACGACTTCTCCTTGAATTGGTTGCTTCTCTGGCAGGTTAAGCAGTGCTTTTACGTACTCTTTATACCGACTTAAGGTATATGCATCTTCTCCCTTATTGTGAAGGGTGGTCACAGTTTCCCCATATTTCTGAACGGCATCCAAACGAATAACATCCTCTTTAGTGCAATTGTCAGGTAAGGACTGAAGTATATCGGATGTGAAGTTTTGTTCGCCCTGAAACAAGGAATTAAGTTTGGATAGTTAGCGTTTAGCTGCACTGCCATCATTCTCAGATGGCCAATGGGTCAGCAATGCATATAAATAAAATTATTTGATCTGAGAGCAAATTAAATATTCTTAACACACTTATTTAAATCATGAAGCTGTTTTAAGTCTTCTTATTTCAAGTAACCAAATCAAACCAATTCTAGGAGATTTTTGCAATTATCTTTACCATTTTTTTAAACGTAAACAATTGAGAAATAAACAGAAAAACTAAAGGACCTACCTCGTTGCAGGCTTTCTTCATTTTTGTTAACAAATCTACAACACAATTCTGCGATTTACTTTTTTCCCAAACATATTCCTCCATGTCCATTTCTTCTTTCTCTATCTCCCAAGCCTCCACTTTCTAGGAAATGTTTGTTAAAAAATAAAAGATCAAATGAAATTACAGACCAAAACTGAAATTGCAAGCCGACAAATTAATTAATTGGTTCATATAACATATTTCACTTGCCCTAGACTCGTGGTATAGAGCTGTCAACAAATAAACTCCATAGTCGTAATTCTGCTTCTTGAGAGGACATCTAGAAGAACATCAATAAATAGATGAAATCGATAAGCGCAAAGGTGGGTTAACTCAATAAATAAGCAAACACACACTTGGTTGAGAAATAATGTCTCATTGCAACAGTAATTAGATGACCCTAGATGGAGTCAATGTTTATGTAATGATAAAATGTTTCAAAGTGATGTCTAAACTCCTGGTATCATACGAATTCCAAATAAACATTTTGTACCAGGATAGATTGCTAATTTTAACATTAAAGGTAAACATAACTACAGGTAAAGTAAATTAGTGGCATAAAATATTTACCTAGATAAGTGAACATCCTGAACTCAATAATGCTTTAAAAATAGCAATAAAATAATAACAACAACGAATTAAATCATGAAACTTTGGAATTACCTGTCAGTTATAATCGTTAACACGTCAGTTTCTGGATGATAACGGCTGCCAACGAGTCTAAGCATTTTATCCTTTGCGTGCTTATCTAATTTCAAATGAGATAACATCAGCTGAAATGAAGATTTAATAATTATTAAGGTATTCTGCAACTTTAATAGTACTTGTAATTATTGAAAGGTAGCATTTAGATACCTGCAAGGTAACTATTCTAGCCCTCACATCCCGCAATGATGGACCTGAATGGCAATAATCATTGGTTGTTACTTTTAGTGGAAAATTCAGCTCGCAGTCTTCCTTGGTTTTCAATGCTTCAGGCCAAGGCGTGCAGAATTCTTTATGGATTTAAAATGAGTGAATAACAATAAGGAGAAAGTACTATACATAATAAGCCTGCCATCTGAAGAAGGCAACAAGGTTCCATAAATAATCATTTGAATAAATGGTCACAAATCCGTCTGCATACTTCGAAGAGCTGCACAGTGTTTCTTAATGGCAGGTGGCGTCAAATGAAGAAAGTTTGGTATTTTCATGAGCTCAGCATTTCCGAATTTTCCAGGTGGAACGCCTTTTTGTCTGTAACCTTGACGTAATGGCAAGGGAACAACAGATGGTTTGAAACTATGAGCAGTGGGCCAAACGTTCGTCCAATCTTGATCCACAGGCATTTGCAAGTAACGAGGTGGAGAAACCTACAGAAGACGGAAGTGACACTTTTACTACGTGTAAACATGCATTTTCATCCTCAATACCTCGACAACCCGTTACTTTGCAGCTCGATTTCCTATCTTTGAAAGACTTATAGTTAGATACTTGTATCAGACTTTATGCTGGGAAATTTAAAATAATTTTTGATGCATCAAAAGCAGGACCAATACCATGCAGACAATCTCTGTTCACAAGTTTTCATCATGGACAATCAGTCCTCTATTTCAATTAGCTTACGGATAATTCCACTCATACACAATATTTTAAAATGTGATTGAATTGAGTCGAACGATTGTCACTGACCTCTTGCCATGATAATTTCAATTCCTGAAAGAGCATTAGAAACCAGTGAAACTTCTTGCCTACTCAACGATCAACATGCGTATCAAACTTGGATGAATTCACAAGAGATGGAGCTTGCAAAAAATAGTTTACCAAACACTTATTTCGCAAACCTTTTCCCCACCTAATTGCTTCGATTTGCACAACTTTGTTTGAATGGCATCTGTTTGCTTACCGGTTGTTTCAAATATTGTTTTCTTTTAGCAGTCATCGAACCTCTGTTCCCGTGCAGATCGAGCTTCCTAAACTCATTATCACCTAACAGAAAGGAAGAAATATTAAGTTCTGAAAACGTATTCACAAAATGAAGTCTTTATCTGCTCCATCAAGCCGTTCATCATGAGACAACTTACCGGTATCATCCAAAGGTTTTTTAGCATCGTTAGCATCCTGGTTTTTATTCGATTCAGGCCTAGAAGTGTTGAAACTACTGCTAGAAATCGCCGAGCTTCTAAAATACCGCGATGAGACGACGAATAAGCGACAATTTCGTTGCAAACACACGAGACTTTCCATGCTCAAAGCGGCCATGTTTCAGAACTGAGAAATTTAATGAAACGTTTCATACGAAATTATTGATGCTGAATAGAAATGCGCTGCCATATTGAGAGTCCGCAAAACATCAAAAAAAATGCTTAAAATCTTTCTATATCCTTTAAACTGTTAATAACTTACTAATCAGCAGCAGCAATTTTTCCCCGCAGATTTTCGCTATTCTCTGCTACATTTATAGGTCTTAAATTATTAACGAAAATTATTTTTCAAACATTTTGGTTTAGTTTACCAAACAAATGACCCTCATCATTACCTTTGTAAATAATACTTCTTATCCATTCTTTCCTTCCGTGGATAATGTTTCTAAAAAAATTTATAAATGAGCTATTCAATCCGTCAATTGCCATCTAGTTTTTCTAAAAAATATTCGTCAATGGCTTTCTTTTCATTTTTAGCATAAGGCATACATTGGCAAGGAATGACATATTACAAAAATAAATCTGATTAAATGATATTTTCGAGAGATAAAGTTTAGATAATATAAAAAAAAAATCTATTAAATTTTGTTTCTGTTAATTCTCAGGTAATTTTTATTTGTAAAGTACACATCAGAAATAAAAAAACAGCTCTGCAGTGGTATTACTATACATTATTAACACGCTTTTTTATAACTGTGTAATTGTACTTGACATATTACGTTTTTTGCACAAAGAGATAAGTTAACATTAGCAGAGTGGTCAGATAAAGCATAATATGGTAGATTAAATAAATCAATAAATGATCATTTTTAAGTGTTTTGTTGAGATTATATATATATATATATATATCAAAAGTGCCACTTGAACTTGGCATCCTTTATGTATTGTATTTGGAAAAACCAAATTATATCGCAGGAACGTGTTCCGTAAAAACAGTTTTTTTCCCAACAATTATCTTGGTAATCTATTTTAAGCGAAACATGCGAAATATTTTATCTGATTGCTATTCTTTAAAAATATATTTTTAACTACTGTTTTCAGCACAATCATAAATCCTAAAGCTCATATACAGCCATGTATAATTTCATTGTGTATGAAAGAACATGCAAGTTTTTGATAGATTGTGTTTACTACAAGTTATAATGAATTATAACCACGCAGCCACAGCAATGCTCTTCTAAAATTTTTTTTACCACAATTATTTTTTTAAAAATTCTTTAGAAATTTAAAAACAAAAAACACGCATAATTTACTCTTAAATTTAACAACAAAATATTGCATTGGGGCCCAGATGCATTTATCTTTGAAACTTTTACATTCATTGAAATTTTCTGTATGAAACAGTTTGCAAATAACTTTGAAGTTGCAATAAGTATATCAAATGACCTTTTCATAAGCAGGATTATATTAAGTTCATCGTAATATCAAAGCTTGGAATTTGAAGGTTAATTGCGTATTAATCTCATAGTGATCAATGATATCAAAGATATCCATTTTGATATAAAAATAAAAATTTATCTGAAAGTACAACATTCACCTGAGGTAGAGCATCGAGAATGTTGCTGAAATCATTGTTGAGTTTTTTAGCGATCTGCAGTACTGCAGCACTAGTTTTGCCACAAAATGGCAAAATGGTCCCTAGAGATGATCCGGATCCAGAAATGGACATGTCAACGGTAAGTAGTGGACCTTACTTTTTCAACTTCATAACGAGCTGTCAGCTGTGGTCACCTTATGCTGGGCTTCATAGCTTCATAGCTAGGAACAACAGTTTATTCTGAAAAAATGAATAGAATAATGTATCAATTAATGATGAAATTCAGATGGCATTATTATCAGAATAATTTTGGGAAAAATAATGTGTGGGTGTGAAATGATGTAAAGCAATTTCAAACAGGACGTTAATGCTTATTCCAGATGGAAATGATCAACTATTTCGGTTATCCAGCAGAAGCTCACACTGTCACAACAGAAGATGGATACATCTTGGAAATTCACCGAATCCCTAATGGACTGAAAGCCTCCGAAGGACCCAAGACCCCAGTCATTCTCCAACATGGGATCCTTTGTTCTTCGGCCGATTACGTCATTAATTTCCCTTATCAAAGCACAGGTAATGTTCTAATAGGTCTTTCCAAATTTCACAATGTTATCTGGCCTAAAGATACCCTAAATGATAAATTTCGGGCATGATCAACAGCAATCCGGTCATGATTGCTGTTGATCAATAGCAAAAAATATCAGATAAAAGTTATTTTTATTAATCAAGATTTAACTATTTCAGCATTTGTTTTGGCTGATGAAGGATATGATGTATGGATAACGAATGTTAGGGGTAGGTATATAAATTTAAAATTCAAGGGCTTCAATATCTAACATTTACGTGTATTTTAATCTAACAATAATTCTAAACTTTTGTGCCATGCAGGGAACAGATATGGTCGCAAGCACACAACGCTTGACCCTGACCATGATGACGAATTTTGGCATTTCACGTAAATACTCCAAACGTTAATTAAGGCTGAGCCAAAAAGATGTCAACCATTCATAAAAAACTACTCACACATTTTTGCTATCAGTTGTTTCTCCTGTGTAGAATTAGTACAATAAAATATTAATAAATTTAACTTAATTTAATTAAAGGTAGTTAAATAGAAATTAAACTAATAAAAACTTAAATGAATTAAATTAATTTTCATAAATAAATGGAACATTTTGAAATCATAAAACATAACGAAGGCCCTGGTAGACGATTAATTTATACACTGGAGAAAACAATGTTTACCATTATAATTCATGTAGGCATTTGAAGCAAAATAATATTTCTTACATGTGGGTATCCTTAGGACTCAGCCTTAACTATGGATTGCAACCAAAATGCATTTCACTTACTGTTTAATTTGGGTTTTCTGATTTTCAGTTGGGATCAAATGGGCGAATTTGATCTTCCACTTATGATCGATTACATTTTGCAAGCTACTAGTTATGAACAGCTTTATTATATTGGTCACTCCATGGGTACCACTGCAGCCTTCGCTATGTTATCCACAAAAACAGAATATAACGATAAGGTATATAAAATGTTTAAGATACAGGCCTAACAGAGATGATTATGGCAATAATGTTATATGATTATTTTTAAAAACCGTTTATGCATACATGAATTCATTTGCTAAAACTATCGCTTTATAGATTAAAACATATTTGGCAATGGGACCTGTTGCAACTTTGAATTACGTAGCGACACCCATCAAATACCTGGCTCCATTCTCTGATGAAATCAACGTAAGATTATCTTAAATCTTAAAGATTTATTTCGAATTAAACGCTTTTTTTAAAACTTCCTTGATGTATTTTTATTTTGACAGTTCCTCCTTCAATTATTGGGCACCGGTGAATTCTTGCCCAGTGATGGTGTTATCAGCTGGTTCGCTCAAGATTGCACCAGCACCTTGGAAGTTTTGTGTGAAAACATACTTTTTGTGCTGTGCGGATATGACTTGGAAGAACTAAATACGGTAAGGCACTGTGTAGATGAAAAATATTGCAATTTCGTGAAAATTTCAGGTTACTTTAGATGCATAAGAATGGCAACATTTGGCTTAATTTGCTTACAGACCCGTATGGATGTGTACATCTCTCACACACCTGCAGGAACTAGTACTTGGGCAATGATTCATTATGCACAGGTATAAGACCGCATGCAATGTTATGCATCACTAAAAATAAACTTTCAACTTGAAATTTAGTGGCATAATAGATATAAACCACAATAAACATTGCAGGAAATTACTGCTGGAAGGTTCAGACACTGTGATTGGGGTACATCAGAAAATTACGATCGCTACGGACAGGTACACGTCAACTCCTTACATTTTAGTCAATAATTAGTTGAATAATGAAATGTTTGAACATTACTCAAATTACGAATAGGCCACACCACCAGATTATGACGTTAGCAAAGTGACCGTGCCAACAGCTCTGTTTTACGGAAATAACGACTTGCTCGCTGACCCCACAGATGTGGACATTTTATCATACAGTTTACCAAATCTCATAGGAAATTACCAAACTGGAGGTCCAGACTGGGCACATATGGTTAGTCGATATTACGAATCGCTGGTAAACAATTGCATAAAGTCGTGAAAATTAATGACACGATTTCATTTTTTCAGGATTTCTTGTGGGGAATTGATACAAACACAGAAGTCAACCCACAACTCATTGCTTTGATGCCGAAATTTTAAGACACAGCCTGACTTCAATTTGTACCACTGTACTGTCAGTACATGTACATCATGTAGTTTAGAAATCAATAAACCTAATGAAAGCTTAAAAGTTATTACGTAATTAAAATGTGTTATTGGCATTACTTTACAACTGACCTCCTTGGTTAGGAAAACGTGACAATGACCATCAAGTAAAAATGTGAAAGAGAATAACCGAATTTTAAACAATTTAGTTTTCGAATTATTTCCCAGTTTCGGCTTTCGAAACGTCGTGCTTCGGACCTATATAAATTAGTTAAAGCATGTCTATTCAGGGATAACATTTCTAACTAAATAAGTTTTATAAATGCATGAGCATAGGCCTACGATATATTTCAAAATCGAAGTATTCTAAAAAAAAAATACTTAAAAGCAAAATTCCGCCAAAGCCACTACATATTCTCCATTCTCCATCTTGATTAGCTTCCGGTTTAGTCATCACTTCCGCATTGGAATCGCTATTAGCGCCTTCTATATCAAGTGATCGCTTTTTTGTGCTAAGCAATTGGATCATATCGTTCATATGCATTTGAGTGCCGAAGAGAGCTTGGCGTCTGTGTCAATATAAAGGGCTTTTAATTTAGGAATTTAACACACCTGTAACCAAATTGCACTTGAACGCCAACGAATGAAAACAGGGAGTGAATCGCTTTAATGGTTTTATCCAGATTTTCGAAAAAAAATTGAATTTTCCAACAATGAATTACGATTTTTCCAAAATATTCTTGAAAATGATAATGGTTTTTTGAGAAATTTATTTTGGTTTGGTGTTTGCATGTTCTTCAATGATTTTTTTTAACTTTTCAAAATGTATTCACTTTTTTTAAATCGTTTAAAATCCATTGGTTAATTTTAAAAATATTTCCTGACTTATCGGGTTTGATTCTGAAAGACTCATAAAATTCGTGAATAAATCTTGCAAATA